>APFE031640555.1:82327-230653 GCA_000404065.3 Pinus taeda | reverse complement strand
CCCCTTTACAGCTTGTGCATAGTGTTTTATGTGGTCCACTTCCAGTTGTTTCATTCTCTGGCTACAAGTATTTCTTAACTTTCATTGATGATTTCTCCAGACGCACTTGGGTATACTTCTTAAAACTCAAGAGTGAAGTATTTAACATGTTCTTGGCCTTTAAGGCCTTTGCTGAAAAACAATCTGGACATCAAAATTCTTAAGCTAAGATCTGATAATGGCGGAGAATATGTTAACAACAAATTCATCCACTTTTGCACTGAGAATGGAATTCAAATGCAACACACTGTTCCCTACACTCCACAACAAAATGGTGTAGCTGAAAGGAAAAATCGCAACTTAAAGGAAATGGCTAATTGTATGCTGCAATCTAAAGGACTCAGTCTTAGTTTTTGGGCCGAAGCAATTAATTGTGCAAATTATATAATAAATCGCACTCCTACTAAGGTTCTAAAGGATATCACTCCAGAAGAAGCTTGGAGTTCCATTAAACCAGATGTAAGTCACTTTCGTGTTTTTGGAAGTGAAGCATGGGCCCATATTCCAGATAAAAAGCATAAAGCTTTAGAACCTAAGAGTGAGAAATGTACTTTTGTTGGATATTCTGAAGATGTAAAAGGTTATAGACTTATTCCATTTAAGTCCAAAAATGTTATCATTAGAAGAGATGTAAATTTGATGAAAATAAATCGGCCTGCGAGCCTAGTCCGGCGGATGTGCCACCTCTTCCTATCTCTTCTACTTTTGAAAACATTTCTTCTTCAGATGATGAAAGTGAGGATGACAATCCTCCCCCACCTTCTCAGGATCCTCAACTTCCAAGATGGGTCCGTGCTACTCGGGATGCAGCAGGTGATCTTGCTGGTGATCCTACAGATCAGCGACGTACACGTTCTCAGTTGAAAGAGCCTCTTCTTTACTGGCTCAAGCTCAGTAAATCATGATCCTGACACTTTTGCAGAAGCTTCAGGCCATCCACATTGGGAAGCAGCTATGAATGAAGAATATCATTCATTGTTGGCAAATGATACATGGGATCTTGTTCCTCTACCAAAGGGACGCAAACTTGTTAGATGTAAATGGGTTTACAGAACTAAGTATGGACCAGATGGGAAAGTTGATAAACATAAAGCTCGTCTTGTTGCTAAGGGCTTTTCACAGGTTGAAGGCATTGACTACACTGAAACCTTCTCCCCTGTTGCCAAAATGAACTCTATCCGCCTTGTTCTTTCCCTTGCTGCCTCTTTAAAATGGGAAGTCCATCAGATGGATGTTAAATCTGCCTTCTTGCATGGGGACTTGCATGAAGAAATCTATATGGAACAACCCATTGGCTTCATCCAAACAGACTCCAGCCTTGTATGTCGACTTAAGAAATCTCTTTATGGTCTCAAGCAAGCTCCTCGGGCTTGGTATGCCAACATGGATAGCTTTCTTTTAGAATCTGGCCTTTCTAGGTGTTATTCTGACAATACTGTCTACACCAAGAAAGTGGGCAACTCTCTTATCATCCTTGTTCTTTATGTTGATGATTTTTCTTGCATTGAAGATTTCTCCCAAACTTATAAACCATGTGAAGTCAGCCTTAAAAAGAAATTTGAAATGACAGACATAGGACACTTACACTATTTTCTCGGTCTTCAAGTCTTGCAATCCAAGGAGGGTATTTCCCTTTCCCAGTCCAAGTATGCTTGTGATATTCTTCGTCATTTTCACATGGAAGAATGTAAGCCAGCCCCTTCTCCCTTTCAGTCTGGAGTCAAACTTTCAGTCTCTTGTACTTCTCCTGAAGTTGATGCTACCTTATACCGTCAACTTGTAGGAAAACTCTTGTATTTAACCCATACTCGTCCTGACCTTTCCTTTGCTGTTGGCCTTGTTGCTCGTTTTATGCAAAACCCCCGTGAAAGTCATTGGAAAGCAGCTAAAAGAATACTTCGTTATGTTCGAGGTACAGTACAGTTTGGAATTCATTACAGTGCCAAAGCAGCTCCTCTATTAGTTGGTTTCACTGATTCTGATTGGGCTGGTGACCCTGATGATCGGAAGTCTACTGCCGGTTATGTCTTCACTCTTGGTTCAGGACCTATTACATTGGCTTGTAAGAAACAGGCTGCCATTTCTCTTTCGTCAGCAGAAGCAGAGTATCGTGGTGCCGTGGAAGCTAGTAAGGAAGCCTTGTGGCTTCGTCAGATCCTATCAGAATTGGGCTTTGAGCAGCAGCATCCGACTACACTTTGGTGTGATAATCAAAGTGCCATTCAGCTTTGCAAAGATCCAGTTCAGCATCAGCGCAGCAAACACATTGAACTTCACATGCACTTCATCAGAAAGCTCATTCATGACCATGTTCTTGAAGTGCAATATTGTTCAACAGATGATCAGGTTGCAGACATCTTCACAAAGGCTCTCACAGAGGCGAAGTTCACTAAACTTCGATATATGCTTGGAGTTCAGGAAGTTGTCACTAAGGGGGGATAGGCTCTAGTGCCTCCTTCCTTCTCCTATTGTGTCATATTTGTAAATCCTTCAATCCTTCCCAAGTTGTTCTTAAGGGGGGATGTTAGGATATTTCCACACACATAGGAGTAGTTAGTTCAACTTGTCTGTATAGAGTTAGTATAGTAGTAGGGTAAAAGTGTGGTTTCTTTACCGTTGTACATTTTGTAACTTACAATCCGACGGTCACGATATGTAGTGATCCGACGGTTCATTCTCTCCTCGGTATTACCGACACTTGATCCGTGGCTTGACACCCGATTGGTCATGAATTCTATTTAAAGCGCATGGAGGGTCATTTGTAGGTTAACCGTGCATGAGAGAAGCTTATGTAAATTTTCATTCTTTTATTAATAAATTGCCTGTAGTAGGCACGTTGGCGCAGGCCGTGGACTGTTTCCCTCTCTGAGGGTTTTAACCACATCAAAATACTGGTGTATTGATATGTGATCTGTTTGTGAGCGGTGTCCTTTTGGTGTTCTGTCTGAGGAACTTACCCTGTATATTCCTACATCAAAGTTGGCTCCTTTTAATCACACTAGATCATGTTCTACTTCTGAGATTGTTAGCCCTCTACCAGACCCAAAAACACTTGTTAGGGGAGCCTCTTCAGGGAGAAGATGTAGAACACCTTGTTCTTCTTCATCTTTACACCCTTAAGACATCTCATCTGTAGATCAGTTTTTAGTTGTACCATCCAATCCTAATTGGACTGAACTACCTCCTAGGGTTTTTGAACTCCATTATAGAGGAGTAGATCTTTAATTTAGCCTTTTTAATATAGTCACTTGAGTCATATCAATTCCCAACCATTCCTATCAAATCACCTTCATCTGAGGAAGAATTGGGTTTACATTTACCTAAATTCAAGCCTCAAGATTTTATTACTCCAACTCCATATTATGTTCCATCAATCTCTACTAATCTTGAAGAGACATTTTCTGTCTATTCAAATCCTTTGTTTGATAATAAGGAAGACTTTCCAATAGGAGTTAGAAGTTGGTTATTAAACCCCTTTCAGATCCTCAAAAAAGTATCCTCCCTCTCCTCTACATACTAATACCCCTATAGATTCATCTTGATCTCCTAAATCTTCATCTTCATCGTCCTCCTCCTCTTCATCATCATCCACTCAGTCACCCCATACTCCTCCTGTTGCATTGTCTTTTCGACCCATTGTGCAAGCAATGTATGATGCTCTAGTTCTCCCTGCAAACTTGGGAAATTTTCCTGATGGTTATCTAAAACATCTACCCAGATTTAATGGAGAAATGGGTGCTTCAGCAGAATATCATGTATTAGCCTTCTTAGATTTTGCTGACAATATGAACATAGAAGAGGAAAATGTTTATATGAGATTATTTGTACAATCTCTAGAAGGAAATGTTAGGATCTGGTTTAGGCAACTTAGAGTTGACTATCAGAACTTGGAATGAACTCATAACCATATTTAAAAATGAATGGGGGGTAAAGAAAGATCCTATTTACTTTCTCACTAAATTTGAATAATTGAAGAGAAATCTCGGTGAACCAATTGTTGAATTCATCAAAAGATTTAACAAACTCTATCATAAAATGCCTGTTGATTATAAACCACCAGTAACAGTTGCAAAGGTAAGATTTTCTAAAGAATTTGATGATGACTTTGTAGTCATGCTAAGGGAAAGGGTTTCTAATACATTAGAATACATGCAGACAAATGATATAGAGGCAGAAGCCAATAGGTTAGCTTCTGGAAAACTCAAAGCTAAAGCAGAGAAAGAAGAAAGAAAACTAAAAGCTAAGATTGATGATTCATCCTCTTCCAAATCTAAACTTGAGGATCAAAAAATTGATGAAATTACATATTTACGCAGAAACCTTTCTAATAGGATTTCTAAAATTGAAACACAACCTAGAGTTGTTCAGCAAACTACTATCAGACCTCAAGCTCAAACTCAATTTCGAAGAACTCCTCACATGCAAATTCTTCAAAGACCAAGTTCTGATCAAAACATTCAACCACATTTGTTGATTGATGATCAAAATCCATAGGATACAGGCCCTTTAATCACTGAATACATCAATAATATTGATTCTTCATTAGTACAAATGGCAATAGTTCCTTCACCTTAGTCTTTTGAACAAGAATCAGGAGATGCTCAACTTTAAAAATATTTAGCATTCTCTGAATTTCTGATTACAGAATTGAATAAAAGGTATGATCTAAGGGCTAGATCAGGTCTTGGTAGACCTCCAAAATCTACCACCATAATTTAACCTGCAATCAAAACCATTCAAACACAAACTCCAGCACCTCAAACTACAAATTCATCCACCGAAACCTCTTCATCTGATAAGACTATTTTGGCAACTTTTAATATTGAAAAGGAATTGAAAAGAGTCAAGATTCCTATACCTTTAGCTGAACTTTCCAAAAATCCTGGTTACAAAAATCAAGTGTCTAAATAGATACAGTATTCTAGTGTAGATGTTGAGGGAGATGTTATTAGTTTGCAAGATGAAAATCCCTCAGTTGTATTTGGCCCTAGTTTTGATATGATCGATGAAATTGTTCCACCATTTTATGTAACTTTAAAGCCTCATGACTTTCTTTTGTATAACTTCATGCTAGATTCTGGAGCTTCTCATAACCTTATGCCAAAGGTAATTATGGATCAGCCTCAGGTATAAGTTACCCATTCTTATCATGACCTTTACACCTTTTATTCAAAGAAAGTACCATGCCTAGGATTGATCAAAGACCTAGTTGTGACCTTAACTCAAATACCTATCAAGAGTATAGTTTTAGACATAGTTGTAACTGATATTCCTGCCAAGTTTTGCATGCTTCTATCTAGATCATGTTGTGCTAAATTTGGAGGATCACTTCATATGGACATGTCTTTTGCTACTATCTCAATCTACGGAGGTGAGCATTTAAGGTTATAGGGAAGTTGGATTCCTTCATATTGTTTGTAGGTATGATCAAGCAAAAAACCACCCTATCCATGTAGTAGATCAAGATTTTGGTTGCTTTTAGTTGTCTTCACAAAATGCATCAAACACTCAACTTAACATTGAAAATATAGTTTCCAAGCCAGAAGTTGTAGAATCAGATATCTGGAAACTTTATTTTTATGGCTCTTGCTCAAAAGAAGGAGCGGGAGCAGAAATTGTTTTAATCTCAGCAAATAAAATAAACATAACTCAGTCATGTAAACTTGAATTTGAGGTCACCAATAATGTGGTTGAGTATGAGGATTTTCTTCTTGGCCTTGAGCTAGCCAGAAGTTTAAAGGTTCAGAACTTGAGTGTCTTTTCTGATTCTGGGCTTATAGTGAGCCAGGTTAAAAATCTTTTCCAAACGAAACACCCAAGGCTTAGGTCCTATAGAAATGAAGCTTGGGACACAAAAGAAAATTTATTTCAAGGATATAACATAACTTCTATTCCTAGAGATGAAAATATGCATGTTGACTCACTAGTTGTATCAGCAAGCTCTTTGAAAATCCCTCAACCAGTATTGTTAGAATACCAAACTCAAGTATAGACCATCGATCCCTGATAACCTTAAAAACTGGTAGATTTTTGAAGATGATGAACAATTAAAATATTTTCTTCAAGTCATTAATGAATTCTCAAATATGCAAATTGGAGATCAAAACAATATTCCAGAATTAAATCAACAAAATCCAGAAACTTCATTCAGTCCTAAAATTCTTGATCATGATTGTTAGCCTCCTGCTGCAGCAGGTTACTTATCTTTCATGATTGACATTTTTACATGCCAAATATGTCATCCTTTGCGTGCTGCAATGTTCCATATTTGCTACAGAGGCCAATGAAGGTTGCTAGGAGGAAGTGCCAGTTCAAACGCCACTATTGTGTTCCAATTTTGATGTACCATTCCATTTTTTGAAATGTTTTCAGTTAAAGGGAGGTCCAAACAGTTTAATCTTGGCCTCCCTAGGTTTCAATTTCCTGTTTTAGAATATAGAGAATGAATATCTGTCCAAACAGCTTAATCTTGGCAGATCCTTAGACAGGTAGAGAATCAAAGGAGCCCAACTGCTTAATCTGGGCCCTTAGAAGAAATAAGTGCAGATGTAGATAGGAAGACAGAAAAAAGAAAAAAGTTGAAAAAGTTGGGTCAGCAAGCCCAAATGCACCCAAACCAACAAGAAGAAAAAATGCTAGGTAAGTAGGCTGGGTAGGTAGTTTTGAGGTTTTAGAATGTGATCTGTGATCAATTCCACATTATCAAGTGTTATATTTATCCAGATCATAGTTATCAGGCAGTTTCATTTGAAGGATTTCAAGCGAGGCATGACTAATTTCCCCCTTCTTCCTTATTCCCCAAGACACTCACTAATCTCCCCAAAGAGATCAAGATCCGCTTGAAGCCTCTTAGTTTCATCATTTTCCATATCATTCACCTTGGTGAAGATCTGCTTTACTCAAGGAATATTCATACTCCCTTTATGGATCATTGTTTCCCTTAATAGCCTAAGATTCATCCACTTAGCGCTTTCTCATCATGGTCATATTAACTACTAACTTACTATATAGCTCCCTATCTATCTCCCCATCCCCTAGTAAAACTATGTTATTAGCTCCCCTACATACTTATCCCCTCCCCTTGGTTGAAAAATAACCATAAGTATTCCTTGGGAATTGCTAAGTTTGCCTGAAACATAGCAAGAACCCTCATTTTGCCCCTTTAAAAACATCTTCCAATGCAATGGACTCCTTCCTAAGCATAAAATTCCTCTTTTTAGGTTATCGGACCTCTTCTGAGGCCTCAAATGCTCTGCAAAAGAATACATACCCTTCCTCCGATCGCAATAACCCTTGCCGACTGCCGTAACATTCTTCCGATCCCTTTGGATCCCCCTCCGATGCGATTATCGCGGTCGAAGGTTGCAAAGGTAATGTGGCTCGTTGTTGTTTCTCCCCGATGGATGTCCCACCGATGCCATTTCGCAATCGGCGTATCGAAAATACTATATGTCACATATATATGCCCCCTCCCCTCTTAGCCGATGCGATATCGCGAGATCGGCAATCGGCAGTCGCAAGAGTCACGTTTCCAAAATGCATGCCTCTTCCCTTTGCTCCGATGCGACATTACCATAGCATCAAGAGAATATATCGCATCACAGATCGCAGCATTTCAGTTACCGCTATCGCATCGCAGAAACATATAAGGCACCGCACCATGTAGCATCCTGCCACATCACCCTGCCATGTCACCCCGCTGACGTCATCCGCCGTACCAGGACCCACCACTGATGTCATGCTAACGTCACCCGCTAAAGAAAGGCTCGCAAGTGTGAAAATGCATCTTAGGAGGCCCGGATTCAAATTCTGAGGCAGTTTTCGATGCGTGATTAGCGCTTAGCACTAATCACGCATCGCTACAGGAAATAGGCCATATTGGGGAATCTTTAGCGAATCTTTTGATTCCTTAGCCATTTTTGCGCCGAAAAGGGCAGAAAAGGCCCGATTTTGCAAATTTTAGCGTATCAGAAGAAAGAGATAGACTCGGTTCAGGCATTGAAGACTATCAAAGAAAATGTGAAGCTAAAAAACATGTCAAAGAGTATCAGTGTTGCGGCGAAGTGTATCAGTGAAGATCTTCTCAGGGCTCGAGGCGACTGAAACATTAAAAGAAAACCTTGAAATTCATGAAGCAGTTAAGGAGCCATTCAAAGCTCATCATCACAATGACTACACATTAAAACTCACATGAGATCAATGGACCAGAACTTGAAGCACAGTTATTGCAGAACCACTGCACCAGGTCACCAAAAGACACTGTATTAACTCATTTTGATCCAGCTGCCTCTGGCGCAGCCCAAAGGATATTTACTCGCATTTAATTCCAGCACAAGTTTAGGTTTTAAAAACCTTTTCCCGCAGACCTGTTTAGGTCGGTTGTAATAAATACTTCAGGATATTTTACCTATAAAGAGGGCCCTGAACAATGTAACAAGGGTTGGTGTTGGTTGGTTTTTGTTGGTTAGATGTTTTGCTTGAGCAGAGACTCGCACTGTATATTTGATCATTTCTATAATCAAAGACTGCTTACGAGCTTGGAGAATTAATTGTGTACTATGTTTAATGGTTGAAGAGTGACTGTGGAATTCTTGTGTCGATACATGACTCAATAAGTGTTTCTTACCTCTGTCTTTTCATTCATATATCATTATCTAAGCAGCAGAAAGAAAGAATAGCTTAGAGTTTGTTTAAGTGCACTCTATGCTCAATTTCTGTTGTTTCTTTATGTTTTCATCTGTTTTAGGCATAAATATGAATTCCATCTGGCTCATATTTGCCCTAATTCACCATGTGTGACAGTTATCCAGGGATTCTTAACTGCCCCTAGATAGAGCTCATCCTCTTTCCCTCTATTAAGCTGATTGAGAGATTCTTAACTGCCTCTCATTCCTTACATTTCGCCCCATCTCTTTAGCTTGAAGTTTGTTTCATGTGCAGCTACCCTGCTCCATATTCCTCTTGTGATCAAGAAAGCCTACCCACATTCCTACTCCTTGACTCCATGCCCAATGGTTTGAAACTTGTCACTCTATGCCTGCCTCTCTGCTCGAATGCATCTTCCTTCCATTCAAACACCATCCAAACCTAAACAAAACCCACTGAACCCAATAGCTAGCCTAAAATCATAATCAACAAAGCTAAATCATCAAGAGAGAGCCCTCTCTGATTACAGGTGGGCTAGAACCTGTAATCCAAAGATTGGTTTGTAGTTACCTCAGTTGTATCCCTTCAGGAGCTTAGGGACAACCTGAGTGATAATAATGGTATCATCCAATTATCTAATAATTTTATTCCTAAACAGTTGGTTGCGTTGGAAAAACTATTTGATAATAATGATGTCTCTAAAAATCCCTTGTTTAACCCACCTGAAGAAGAAATCTAGGAAGGCAATATCGAGACTTTATATTATGTGAGAAATATTAAATTATCATCAACCTTACCTTCAGATGTAAAAATGAAATACTTGAATCTTCTTAAAAATTACAAAGATGTTTTTTCCTAGTCTTATAATGAGTTAAAAACTTATGATACATCTTTGATTGAGCATAAGATTCCTTTGAAACTAGAAGTAAAACCCTTTCAGCAAAAACTAAGAAGAATCAACCCCATACTACTTCCAACCATTGAGAAAGAAATTAAAAATTTGCTTGGTGCTCATATCATTATGTCTTTAAGGTATTCTAATTGGGTAGCCAGCCTAGTTTCTCTCAGAAAGAAAAATGGTGAGATTAGGCTATGTGTAGACTTATGAAATCTAAACAAATCATCCTTAAAAGATAACTATCCATTGCTCAAAATGGATCATCTACTTCAGAAGGTTTCAGGTGCAAATAGGATTTCTATGCTAGATGGATTTTTTGGTTACAACGAGATCATGGTAAGTCAAGTTGACCAAGACAAAACTGCTTTCACCACACCTTGGGGTACATTTATGTATGCCAAAATGTTGTTTGGGTTAACCAATGTTGGAGCTACTTTCTAGAGAGCCATGGATCTAGAATTTGTAGGTAAAATATCTGAGTTTATTGTCATTTATTTAGATGATTTAATTGTTTTCTCTGATTTTGATGAAAATCATTTAAAGCACTTGAGCAAGGTTTTTGACAGGTGCAGGAAATTTGGTATATCCATCAATCCGAAGAAATCCTTATTTGTCATAAAGGAGGGGAAATTTCTAGGGCATATAATCTCCAAGGAGGGAGTTATAATTGACCCAAAGAGAGTTTCAATTATTTAGACCCTATCTCTACCAAGGAACAAGAAAGAGATACAAACCTTCCTTGGAAAGATCAATTTTCTCAGGAGGTCCATTCCAAATTATGTTAAGATAGTTAATATATAACAGATATGTTGAATAAAAACAATGAGGTTAAATGGATAGTTCCTACTAGATATGATTTTGATCATATCAAAAATGTTATATTTGAAGCCCCTAAATTAGCTAGACCTGATTATTCTTCACCTTTTAGCATATTTTCTTTTGCATCCGAAACAACCTTAGTTGTTGCACTTTTGGAGAAGAACACAAATGGTGATGACCAACCTATAACCTTCTTTTCCAAAGTCTTGAGGGATGTTGAACTTAGGTATGATATTATTGAAAAAAAGCTTATGCCTTAATTGAAGCCCTCAAAGCCTTTAGAACCTATGTTTTGCATTCAGACATTATGGCTTATGTCCCTAGTCATGTTGTTAAAACTATTTTGACACAGCCTGGTATTGATGGAAGAAGAGGGAGGTGGTGTTAGGGTCCTATATAATAGGATTCATAATTTTGAATTGGCTATGGTTACTCTTGTAATATTGTACATACTTTTTCTTTCTGCAAAATGTTTTCCATATTAAAAATTAAAAAATGTAAAGAGGGTATGTCCTAAAAGAATAGTCAAAGGACAAAAAGAAAGAAAAAAGATCAAAAAGTGAAAAATATGAACCCCAAAATGAAATAAAAATAGATCATGAAAGTGTGCAAATTCAAATGCCATTACTTTTTACTTTACTATGCAAAATAAGATTGTGTGCAACTTGTCAGAAATGCCACAATCCATGATGATTAAATAGCTTAATCTTGACTCATTCATGCTTTAAATTTCATGTTGATAGATAGAGAATAAAGATCTAGCCAAATTGTTTAACCTTGGCAGATCAGTAGCTATGTAGAGAATAAAAATTAGCTCATCAGTTTAATCTGAGCCATTGGAAGTTATAAGGTTAGAATTAGATAGTTTTCTTATCAAAAGAAAAGGAAATAAAGGGTCAAAAAGCTCAAATGCACCCATTAAAATGAAGAGAAAATGTTAGGGTAAATAAAGGGTAGGCAGAAGAAAGGTTGCAAATGCACAAGGTTGCTGAGTCAAAAGCACATTTATCATGCTTAATCATATGTTTCATGTGCAGGAGGATTTATGAGAAATAAAGGAAATCCACCAAGCTTGTTTAACTAATTTCCCCATTATCCCTTCATCACTTATAAATACCCTTTTGCCCTCATTTTTACCTTTACCCCTTGGTTTCACACATTCCTATAGAAATTACCCCTCAAAAATCATCCCCTCTTCCCAAAACCCCTTTCCCTAGTGTGAAACACATTCCCCATTACAAATATCACTTTCCCCCTCGTTAATTTCCCTTATTTCCCCTCAAAAACCCATAAAAACCCTTTATCCTAAGTTTTTTATCCCCCTGCTTTATGTAATTAACATCCCCCATTTCATATTTCTCTGATACCCCTTTTAACCCACCAACCCTTGGTGCAATTAAAAAACCCCCACCACATAACCCATGGTCCCATCTTTATTAGCCCATTGCTTATATTAATCCCAACATTATTGATTAATTAATTACAATTTGCTGTAATTAAATCTCGGGCCCCACCAACCACTTTCTTGATTCCATCTGTGCAACTCAACAGTGCGATAGCCCTCTGATCTCTTACCCCCAGATCCAATGTTATGCAAGCATATCGTGAGGATTCATCGTCCGACCAATAATAGCCCGAGAGCATGCAAGATTTGTGGTTTTGCCTGGGTGCTTTTCTGCTACGTGGCGGCACCAGGCTAGATCGCATGCTCGTGAAATACTGTCTGCCCTCCAAAAGCATTGCGGTGGCGCACAAAACCACCTCCCCACCCAAACCAAAAATTACCTACTGTTCATTGATTATTTCCACCCCAAAATGTGACTGTTACCCGTTAAAAGGCCAAAAAAACCCCAAATTACTCTTTTCACTCGTTTTTCACTACAAACTGCTGCTTAGCCATTTGTGACACCCTGAACCTCTGCGACCTATTCTACCACCTGAAGACACTCTGGATACCCAATTGAAGCATCTAGTTGACAGTTGAAGACTCAATACCTTCTGTAGTTACCACAGAACCCAGTTTGCACACAAATTTGCCAAATTCCAGGTATTCTTGGAATTAACCAAAACGACCCTTGAATTTGAAAATGCACGGTTTAAATTGCAAGGCTAATTAATTGAATTAATTAAAGAAACTTTCCTAAATTGAGAAGAAACATATTTGTACATCCCAAACCCTTTTAAAAACTGTAATTACCCTCCCACTATCCTATAGCTTCCAAACATCACTTCTGAAACCACTCAAAGCCTAATTCAAATCTATAAACCCAATTATGGCTTCCCAAAACTATCTGGATGTGAGACCTCTACAAAACTCTCACCTGGACATCAACCACCTTGCATTAGTAGACAAAGAATTTCAAATTAAGGACATTGCTTCCCCTACCTACCTTCTAAAGCTCCACTACTAGAGTAAGGACAAATTTTTAAACTAGAATGATGATATTCAACTTTGGGAGTCCAATTTGCCCAAGTATTTGTTTCCATAAGTACACCCATTCCTGGAAATCATCCACTTCTGCCATGCTTGCTACATTCCCAGTGAAAGAGCCATTGTCACCCCTGACCAACAAGTTTTATTCGCCATCACTACATAATCCATTAACCAAATGTTGCAAGTCCAAACAAGCCCAAATGAGACCCCACTTTCTATTGAATGCTTGGTTGACCTCTATTCCAAGTTATAGCCTCCTAGGATAGCTCAAATTTTACAAACTTTCATCATAAAAGAGTGTCATACTCCTACAGAAACTCCTCCATATGCTGCCACTATTTTTTTTTAGAGAGGCAGACAAATGATAACCATGCTCTCCTGCATTTTAGGCTACACCTCTGATGAACATGTAGATGAGGTTGTCCTTACTTTCCTTTCCATATTTTTCCCAGGAAAGCCTCCTACTACAATGTATAACTATGCTCAATTCATAGCAGACAGAATGCATGAGCAGTTCACCAGACTACCAGCTGAGAGAGTCTTCAAGTACTCATCTGTATTGTTTCGCATGTTTTTATATTATCAGCTAGACAAATTTCTTGCCAACATCCAAAAGGGTGTTACAGTTGGCAAAGAACAGTAAAGTAGAAGACTGGTATCTGTACCAAAACCACATAGAAATAACAATTTATGGATTCCAACTTGCCCCCTACAAACTGCCCAAATACCTCCCCATGAGGATATTTTCTCTAGAATAATTTAGGAAAATTATAAATTATGATGAAGTAAATTTCCTATCAGCTAGGAAGAAGACCCAATTCAAAATGAAAAATCAGTTGGGCCCCTTCATTTGTAATAGTAGGGAAGCTGGACCAGAGGTTGATAAGATTCTACAGCAGATGAAGTTCAAGAACAGTTCATGTGGAAATATGACCCCCATGGAGTCACAAATAAGCTAAGTCTCAAAGTCAAATTGGGTCCTTTCATCCATCATCCCAGGTCAAACATTGAAATATTTTCCAACCAATCAAAGTGGTTGGAAAACACTTTGATAGACATGGACAATATTGTACTTGATGTATAGAATACATTAATTGATGTAGAAAAATAGATTGATACAAGTTCCTTCCTGCAAATTCCATAATTACGAGAACCAATGAACATTCCTCCTATTTTACAGACTCCAGCAAATGAGGATAGAAATGCAAAGAGAACCAGGGAGGAGGGTTCCAGTTTAGCCATGGAAACCACAGATGAACAGTTTGAGATCAGTTATAGGAAGAGGCCCAAGCTTAATCCTATAACTAAACAAGGACACCATTGACTCAGTGGAAATTACTGAGACTGACACAATGGTGGAAAGGAGCAAAGGCCCATCAGCTTCAGGATAAACTCACGAGCCCTCAACATCAAACACTCAACTTATTGAGAGACATATCAGCGTTGAGGTCTCTTCAGTCACCAGGCTTGTGGATAAAGAGAAGGATATCAAAGATAGATATAAGGAAATTAAGTTGAGGAATAAGAAGTTGAAGGCTGAGACTTATGCCCTATACTTCAAGCATACATCTGCAAATCAAAACAAGTTGATGTCAGCCTTTTACATCAAAACAAGAAAAATGAAAATGTCATTCATGCAACCTACAGTCCAGCAGCCAAAAACATCAGTAGACTATAGGAAAATAGATTTTGAGGTTTTGGCCAAGGATGTTCATCCCATTGACCAAATTGAGTTTCACAAGCAGGCATGTGACATGATCTATTCCACCTTGACAGGTAAAGCTATGACTGCACACAAACTACAAAATTCACTAGATAATATCATTGTACAGTACAAACTGGAAAATGCCTCCTCACATGCCAAAGATAACAAAATCAAGTCACTAGAAGACTTGGTGATTGAGCTGGGACATGATCCCAATGATATCAAGGCTTATAAGAAGTTGATAAAGAAAAAGAATGAGGACATTGTTGCTCTCAAAAACAATTCAAACTGCCTCATCTAGAGCACCCATAAACAAAATAGGTCTTAGAAAGCCAACACATCAGGAAGAAATGATGGAATTGGTTTTGCAACTTAATGATCAATCAGAAGAGATGGAGAAGGATTTGGGCAGCTTGATCGAGTTGAAATAGGCCAGCCTGGAGACTGCCCCTGCCACTATCATTCCAATAGTCACCAAAGAAGTACCATCCACCTTGGCAGCTTCATTGGCTCCTACAACTCCACTAGCTATAGTACTACTAACTGCCACAGCATCTACATCAACAATAAGGTCGACAATAGCAACAGCTCAGCTAGGTGATGAGGCAAGTAAGTTGGTCAAGGCAATGGAAGACATGTCCATTCAAACCACAGAAATAAACAAGCTTAAGGAAAAAATAACCAGTCTCGTGAATGATAACAAGCTTGTGCAGATTATGCACAAGGAAGAAGTTCAAAAGTCAACCAAGTTGACAGAAAGGATGAAGAGCTTGGAGAAAGAATTAACGTTAAAGGAGCCACTTGGCCAAGCTAAGGAACAATTATGGGCCAATATCATTGACTATGTCAATGATATTTGGCCATACATTTAAGTAATCTTTGAGCAAATTGACTTAGTGAAAGAGGCTACACAAGCCATACAGAGAGTTAAGGTTGAAGTGGGAGACATGCCAGAAGAAGCCACTAGACTAATCCATTCCTTAACTCCAAAAACAAATATGAATTGCATGAACTGGAAATACCTAACAGGACATGCACCATATTAGAAGTAAAAAAGGTGCTCACTAAGAGAAATTTAATTTTGAACCTTGAAGATAAATGCCAAACCATGCAACTGGCTATAGACAGGTTCATGGTAAAGTTTGGTTCTCTAAGGCAGCAAGGCTTGCCAAATCCCTTGGTGATAAATGATAAATTGATTCCAAAGGAAGACTACAATAGAAGAATCAGAGAGGTGGCCAGGGATTAGGTAAATACTTCATCTATGAAGGGGATGCCTACTGGAAAGGTTCTATATCAAACATTTGAGAACCTATTTTACCTCTAGCATGAGGTAAAACACATTTTTGTAAATAAACCCACTTTTTCCAAGTACAAAGAGGAAGATGAAATTTATAGGAGGATGGTAAATATTCAATTACTAGATGCAAACACATGGGAAAATTTGAATGACTTGCTATAAAAATGTACAGTCAAAGTAAAAAAGCACAGTAAAAGAAAAGTAACAAGCCATCCATATGAAAGAGTATCAGTTGAGAAAGGGCAAAGTAAAAGGAACCATCAGCGTGAAGACCAACAATAAGTCAAAGAATAAACATCAAAATATCAGAGCATAAAGACAGCACAACAAAATAAACAAGGACAACATACAGCAGTTGAGCATTTGTCTCTATCTTCTTGCATGAAGATATTTATTTCTCCTAGATTAATTCCCAATACAGTTTGGGATATTTTATAAACTATTTTCATATAAATACTTCATAATTCAGAGTATTGAGGGTGGATTACTAGACATTTGTAGAGTTGTATTGATCAGAAACTTGAGGTTTATTATACCAATTTTTCAAGTCAACAAACTGGACTGAGTAATAAAAAGATTGCATTACAAGATCTATGTGTTGAGCTATTACATTGAAGTATTTTCTTTGTCAAATTTGTTATCTTTTTATGTATTACACAAACTTACATGTTATCTAAAGTGAATGAACTAACTAGAAATTTATCTCAAAATTTGTTTAAGTACACTTTGTTTTGTACAATTGGTCATTTCTATGTTTTCTTCTGTTATCTGGATCTGAGAATCCTTAATTGCTCTCCCATCCCGGTTGACCTCTTTCACTTCTTTCATTATCTGGCCTAAGGAACCCTTAATTTCTCCTTGGATCTGATTGAAACCAACTTCATCATTCCAGCCCTAAGACCTGAAATTACTCAGCTACCTTGCCCTGTAGACACTAGTTTTAGAACTTGCTCCGGTCCTGTTTGTTTGACACTTGACCCCATAGCCCAATGGTAAAAGACAACCCTCTATCCATCTAAGTCAGTGATCTCACCACCAAATCCAAATCAAAACCCAAGTACAATCATAACTAGCCTAAAATCAAATAACTAAAGCAAAGTTAAACCATAAAGAGAGAGCCCTCTCTAAGAATTAGGAAGGCTAGATCCTAATCTCCAAAGTAGGTTTGTGGTTACCTCTATCATTTCTTTCTCAAAAACTCAAAAGAAATTTTGGAGTGATAACATATTGGTGATCATACTAGGGACCTCGATCCTTAGTGTAATAAAACTTTAAGGAAATATTAAATCTCATTTTTTCCCCTTAAGGTCATTTTTGTGTTGTTAAAAGTCTCATAAAAACAATTAAAAAAATAAAATTCTAGCTCCCAAAAAGACTCACAATACCAGGGAAAATCCAGATCCAAACCTTTCTACAATAGTTGATGACCCTAACAGAATTTTAAGAAAACCAAAAAAGGTAGAAACTCAAGCAAGTAGTAGCCAGTTAGTTAAAGCAAATTCACTCCCCGAGGAATTATCAACTTTAGAGGATATTCCATTTGATTTTTCATTTGACCTTTCATTTTTTAGAACTAAATCAAAAAATGCAATTCATGAAACTGTATTAGACCCTAGTTTTATTCAATTCATTGAGTCAAAAAGGGTGCCTATACATCCAAATTTAGATAAACTTGTGTTGGAAACTTTTGACAAACTAGAATCCTGAACCTCTACATTGATAAGCCATATAGATTATGCCTATCTTCAAAAATTAGTTGAATTAGCTGCCCTCACTGTTGTTGCCTCTGAACTTTCTGCAGAATCTTCAAATACTGTAAAAACACCTTCATTTTCTACCACCTCACCTATAATATCCACCTCAGTTCATTCCCCCAAACCATTCATACCTTAGCTTCCTATCCAATGAAACAGCTCAAGTTCATCTAGTTCATCTTCACCCATTTCAAGTCCCTCTTCTAGCACCACTACTTTGTCCCCTAGTCAAACCAAAATCTCAGCCATGGCAGACAGATATGCATCTTTGGCCTTACCAGCACAATTCCATGCCATGCCCCAAGATTATCAAAGAAAAATATTTTTGTTTGATGCTACTGGTCAGTACATTGCCCAACAGCATGTGAGCAAAATAACCGATTACTTTGAATTGCATGAAATCAATGAGTCTGATGTCCAAATGAGGTTATTTGACCAAACATTAACAGGGGATGTTAAGAAATGGTTCAAAGTTTTGCCTGTTAATCATATTGCAGATTTAGCTGCTTTTCATAGATTATTCATTGATAGATGGGAAAGAAAGAAAAACCCTCTGCAAATACTATATGAATATGATAACATTAGAAGAGCTCCTAATGAATCAGTTCAGGATTATTGTACTAGGTTCAATAGCATCTACAATGCAATCCCTGCTAATATTAAGCCTCCACTAGACCTAGCATTGATCAAATTCCTTGATGGTTTTGGCACTAACATGTCATACCAATTAAGGGAAAGAAACCCTAAAACATTGGAACAAATGCAAAGTAATGTTGTTAGTGTAGAAGCCAATCTATTAGCTAAGAAAGCTAGGATGAGAAATGAAAAGAGAGTTGTTATTAAAGAGGAAACTTCCACTTTTGATGGTAGAATAGATAGTTTAGCAAAGAGTGTAGAAAGAATAATGGATATATTAGAAAACATGGAAAGAAAAACTCAGTGGGAGAATCAACAGTCACCCCCAATAAGAAACCCCAACTTTAGGAAGAATCCTAACACTGGAAAGAATGCAATACCAGATCAGCGGATTAGACCTCCTTTCCAAGAAAACTATGTTGAGGGTTCATAGAACCATGAAGAATAGGAGGATACCCAGATTAATCTATTAGGAATTAAAAATGAAGATGTTGCTTTTCTTACTCGGGAAGACCAGGAAATGTACATGTTACAACAATTGAAATTAGAATCTGGGGAATCCTTTGACTATAAACAAGGCTATGAATCTGCTATTTATGAAGTTCACAAATAATATAGCCTTAGAAGCAGAAAGAATAATGAAATTCCCACTAATAAATCAATCCAAACCCAAACTAAGAATATATTAGAAGATCCTGTGACTAAAGTGCTACAAATTCTCCCTAGAGGAACACAGGAGCATTCTAGCCCAAAAATTGTAGATATAACTTCAACTGAAACTTCTAATCAAGTCATTCCAATTAAGAGAAATCAAAGCAAACCGGCTAAGACACAAACTGAATTGCCAAGTAATGAAAAATAAGATAAAACTACACAGACCACAACTACTAAGGAAGATCTCATTGAATCATGCAAAACTCAATTGCCATTCAACATTAAGACTGAGATAGCAAAATTGAAAATATCAGTTCCTTTGACCAAACTAGTGAAAAATGAATCATATAGAGCACAAATCACTGAAACATTAAATATAGGTAAAGGAGAGGATGTTGTAAACTTGAGTGATGATCAACTAAGTTATTGTTTGGTCCTGAAGTAAATAGCACACATCAGCAAGGGGGTATTCCTCCCTTCTACATCATATTCAATGTTCATGATAAAATCTTACATAACGTTGTGCTAGACTCAAGGGCATATCATAACTTAATGCAAAAAGAAATCATGGAGAGACTAAACTTAGATATCACGAGACCATATAAGGACATGTTTTCCTTTGATTCTAGCCAAGTCAAGTGCCTTGGCCTGATTAAATATTTGTGTGTGACTCTAGTCTAGTGCCCAGCAAAGAGTATTGTGATGGACATAGTAGTTGTTTACATCCCACCCAAGTATGGAATTATATTGTCTTGCTCATGGGGAGAAAAATTACAGGGATCTCTACAATTAGACATGTCATATGCCACCATCTCTGTTTTTAGTCAACAAAGGAAACTTTATAGAGAAACATTGATGAAGTACATGGTGAGTAGTGCGAAGAAACCACAGAATTTCCCCATATACTCCATGCATTCTGATATGGACTACTTAATCTTGTATAATTCAGACAATGACTAAAATGAAATCACAGTTGTAGAAGAAAATTACAAAACACCTAATAGTGAAAACATTTTTCAAGAATCTTTATTGCATTTAGATTTTGCTCATTCTATGAATAGATTAGGACCAGGTATAGGAGTTTGGATTCACAACATGGAAAATAATCATTCTGAAGGTCATGCATTTAGATTAAACTTTAAATGCACAAACAACATGGCAGAATATGAATCTCTAATATTAGGACTACAAAAAACTTGGAGCCAAAAGAGTTTCTATCATGGGAGACTCATAATTGATTATAAAACAAATCAAAGGTGAATACTCTGTGAATAATCCCAGACTTAGCCAATATAGAGAGATTGTCCTAGATTTGATTAAGTTCCTTATGGAAACTGATTTTGCTGCCATTCCTAAGAAACAGAATATGCAAGCTCACAGACTGGCCACTTTCTCTAGTACCTGCAAATTGCATTTTCAGCCCAACCACCAGTACACTGCATAAGTGAGACATGGGCCTGTTATACCTGACAACTTGAAATATTGGAAAATTTTCTCACAAGATTCTCAAATTTATGATTTCATGAATGTTAAAGGTGAGTTTCAAAACTGTAATATAGATATAGAAAGTACAGTAGACAATGACATAGATAGTGAAATAGATATAAATGCTTTAGATCTAAATGAACCCATTAATTTCACTAAAGTAGAAATAGATAACTTAGAAAAGGTAGAAATAGAAGAAATAACGAATGATGATCGTGAAATTTTAAACCTTAAAGATAATTTTTTCCCCAAGGGATTAGTCCCATTAGAAGATTTGTTTGATTCAAATGATGTAGCTAGGAAACCAAAAGTGGAGCCTTTAAGAGAAGACATAGAAGATAGTAACATAGGAACTAAAGAGAAACCCAAGCTTATCAAAAGATCCAAAACATTACATCCAGATGAAAAATTGAAACATATAAATCTGTTCAAAGAGTTTCAAGATGTCTTTGCTTGGAGTTATGAAGACCTTAAGTCTTATGACACCAGCGTAATTCAACATAAGATACCTATCAAATAAGATCATAAACCCTTTAGACAGAAGCTTAGGAGAATTAATCCGGTTCTTATGCCATTAATTGAAAAGGAAGTAAAAAGGATGTATGATGCCCAAATCATAGCACCCATTAGATATTCAGATTGGGTCTCTAATTTGGTCACTACTAGGAAGAAAACAAGAGAAATCAGACTCTGTGTTGATTTCAAAAACTTGAACAAAGTGTCATTGAAAGACAACTATCCTCTCCCAAAAATGGATCACATTCTTCAAAGGGTAGTAGGCTCATCCAGAATTTCGTTGCTTGATGGATTTTCTGGGCACAATCAAATCTTAGTTCAACAAGAGGACCAAACAAAGACTGCATTTACTACTCCTTGGGGTACTTTCATGTATTTGAAAATGTCTTTTGGATTGATGAATGCAGGAGCTACATTCCAAAGAGCTATGTATATAGCTTTTGCCAAAGAAATCCATGACTTTCTAGTTGTTTACCAAGATGACATCACAGTTTTTTCCAAATCAGATAATGAACATCTAGATCACCTAAGAAGAGTTTTCATTAAATGCAGAAAATTTGGTATTTCTTTAAATCCAAAAAAGACACTCTTTGGTCTAGAAGAAGGTAAACTCTTGGGACACATAATATCCAAGGATGGAATTAGAATAGATCCATCTAGAATATAGGCAATCTTGAACATCACCCATCCTAGAAACATCAAATAAGTACAGTCATTTTTAGGCAAAATAAATTTTCTTAGGAGGTTCATTTCAAACTTAGCAAAGTTAATTAGAGAACTAAATAACATGTTATTAAGTGGACAGTAGAGGCTAAACAATCTTTTGAAGCAATCAAAGAAGCCCTTACCAAAACTCCAGTCCTCAAAAGTCCCAATTTCCACAAAGATTTTATAATTTTTTCTTTTGCTTCAGAACATATTATTGTAGTAGTCTTGTTACAAAAGAATGATCAAGGATATTAGAAACCAATTGCATTTTTCAGCAAACCTTTGAGACATGCTACACTAAAGTACAACATAATGGAAAAACAAGCACTCGCTTCAGTGAAAGCTATTAAAGATTTCAGAGTGTGCATCTCATATTCACACATCATTGCTTAGGTTCCAAATTCAGTAGTAAAGGACATTTTGAAACAAAATGGGCCTGAAGGAAAGAGAGGAAAATGGATTGCCACTATTTTGGAATATGACATAGAAATAAAGCCTACAAAACTTATCAAAGGCCAAGGTTTAGCTAAACTCATGGCTAAATCGAACTGTCAGGCCTTAGATATAAATTTCATTGGTGCCCTAGATGATCAGGAAGAGATGGCAACTCCACAAATCAGTGAACCTTTTACATATTCACCTTGGTATGCAAATATCATATTTGTTTTACTAAATTTACAAGCTCCTCCTGGTTTATCTAGAACTAAAGCTAGATTTTTTAAAATGAAGTCAATGAAATATTGTATCATAGATAATGCTTTATTTTGGAAAGATAATGGTGGCATTCTATTAAATTACTTATTGAAAGATGAAGCTAACAAAATTATATAAGAATTTCATGCAGGAGATTGTGGAGGACACCTATATTGGAAAACAACTGCCGATAATATTCTAAGGGCAGGTTTTACTGGCACCCTTTTTGAAAATGTTAAGAAACATGTGACCTCCTGTCATAAGTGCCAGATATTTGAGGGCAAAAGGAATCTTTTACCTTTACCTCTCAAACCCATATCCATATAAATGTCATTTAAATAATGGGGTTTAGACTTCATTAGGGAAATTCACCCATCCTCCTCAACCCAGCATAAGTGGATTTTGGCAACCACTGATTATTTCACTAAATGGATAGAAGCCATCCCTTCTAGACAAGCCACAGACTATGTCATTATCTCATTCCTTGAAAACAATATCCTTTCAAGATTTAGATGCCCCCAAAATCTCATTACTGATAATGCAGCTACTTTTAAATCTAAGAAAATGGTATACTTTTGTAACAGATATCACATTACCGTTGGCCATTCCACTACATATTACCCTCAAGGTAATGGACTTGCAGAATCCTCAAAAAAAAGCCTGGTTAATATCCTCAAAAAACTACTAGAAGATAACAAGAAGACATGGAACAAAAAGTTGGCCAATGCCTTATGGGCAGACAAACTAACTGCTAAAAAGTCCATTGGTACATCTCCTTATCATCTAGTATATGGATTGGATGATGTTTTCCTTCCTCTTTAGGAGTACCAGTGATGAAGATCATTTAAGAGTTGCAAGTAGAACCAAATGATATCCAAAGAAGGATAAATCAGACAATACACTTGCAGCAAACCAGAGAAGAAGTCTATGTCAATTCACAATTAATCCAGGATAAAATCAAGAATATTTTTGACAAAAAGACCAAAGGTGATGATTTTTACATAGGTGATAAAGTTATAAAATGGGATTCTAGAAGAGAAGATAAGGGTAAACATGGAAAATTTGATTTCCTATGGCAAGGTCCTTATACCATTTATGGTTACAGATGTAACAACGCATTTTTCTTGAGACAGTTAGATGGAACAGATCTACCAGGAGGACTAGTCAATGGTAGGATGTTGAAGCATTACATATCCATAGATTAGCAGTAGTTCATTTTACTTTTCTCATCGTATATAACATTACAGAGTTTAGATTGGATTGGATGGTAATTTTTTGAAGTTGAAGCTCGGAGAGAAGGCCCTGAGCTTTGAAATGTTTACCATCATAAGTATGAATAAATAAGATCACAGAAGAACAGTTTCACAAGCTAATTACAGTCACAATTTCAAAGGCTATTGATCCTAAAGTTCTTAACATTTCACCAGGAAATGGCATCCCCATGTGGAGCCAATGTTAGGGTCCTATAATAATAGGATTCATAATTTTGAATTGGCTATGGTTAGTCTTGTAATATTGTACATACTTTTGCTTTCTGCAAAATGTTTTCCATATTAAAAATTAAAAAATGTAAAGAGGGTATGTCCTAAAAGAATAATCAAAGGAAAAAAAGAAAGAAAAAAGATAAAAAAAAATAAATGAAAAATGAACCCCAAAATGTAATTAATATAGATCATGAAAGTGTGCAAATTCAAATGCCACTATGTTTTAATTTACTATGCAAAATAATATTGTGTGAAGCTTGTCAGAAATGCGACCATCCATGATGATCAAATAGCTTAATCTTGACTCATTCATGCTTTAAATTTCATGTTGATAGATAGAGAATAGAGATCTAACCAAACTGTTTAACCTTGGTAGATCAGTAGCTAGGTTGAGAATAAAAATGATCTCATCAATTTAATCTAAGCCATTGGAAGCTATTAGGTTAGAATTAGATAGTTTTCTTATCAAAATAAAAGGAAATAAAGGGTCAACAAGCTCAAATGCACCCATTAAAATGAAAAAATGTTAGGGTAAATAAAGGGTAGGTAGAAGAAAGGTTGCAAATGCACAAGGTTGTTGAGTCAAAAGAAAATTTTTCATGCTTAATCCTATGTTTCATGTGCAGGAGGATTTATGAGAAAGAAAGGATATCCACCAAGTTTGTTTAACTAATTTCCCTATTATCCCTTCATTACTTATACATACCCTTTTCCCCTCATTTTGACCTTTACCCCTTGGTTTCACACATTCCCCTAGAAATTACCCCTCAAAAATTATCCCTCCTTCCCAAAACCCCTTTCCCTAGTGTGAAACCCATTCCCCATTACAAATATCACTTTCCCCGTTGTTAATTTCCCTTCTTTCCCCTCAAAAACACATAAAAACCCTTTATCCTAAGTTTTTTATCCCCCCGCTTTATGTAATTAGCATCCCCCATTTCATATTTCCCCAATATCCTTTTTAACCCACCAACCCTTGGTGCAATTAAAAAAACCCCGCCACATAACCCATGGTCCCACCTTTATTAGCCCGCTACTTATATTAATCTGGACATTATTTATCAATTAATTATAATTTGATATAATTAAATCCTGGGCCTCGCCAACCACTTTCCTGATTCCATCCATGCAACTCAACTACGTGATAGCCCTCTGATCTCTTACCCCTAGATCTGATGGTGTACAGCCATATTGTGTGGATTCATCACCCAACCGACAATAGCCCAAGAGCATGCGAGATTCACTGTTTTTCCTGGGAGCTTTTATGTTACGTGGCGGCACCAGGCTAGATCGCATGCTCACAAAAAATACCGCGTGCCCTCCAAAAGTAGTACGATGGCGCACAAAACCACCTCCCTGCCCAAACCAAAAAATGCCCATTGTTCATTGATTATTTACGCACCACAATGTGACCATTACCCATTAAAAGGCTAAAAAAACCCCAAATTTCTCTTTTCACTCTTTTTTCACTGGAAACTATTTCTTAGCAATTTGCAACACCCTGAACCTCCGCAACCAATTTGACCACCTTCTGTCACCTAAAGATGTTCCAGATACCCAATTGAAGAACCCAGTTGACAGTTGAAACCTCAATACCTTCTGTAGTTACCACAAAACCCAGTTTGCACGCCAATTCGCCAAATTCCAAGTATTCTTGGAATTAACCAAAATGGCCCTTGAATTTGAAAATGCACAGTTTAAATTGAAAGGTTAATTAAAGAAACTTCCTTGAATTGAGAAGAAACATATTTGTACATTCAAAACACTTTTACAAATTGTAATTACCCTCCCACTATTCTAGCACTTCCAAACCTCACTTCTGAAACCACCCAAAGCCTAATTCAAATCTATAAACCTAGTTATGGCTTCCCAAACCTATCTGGACATCAACCATCTTCCATTAGCAAATAGAGACTTTCAAATTGAGGACATTGCTTCCCCTACCTACCTTCTAAAGCTCCACTGCTAGAGTAAGGACAAATTTTTAAACCAGAACGATGGTATTCACCTTCGGGAATCCAATTTTCCCAATTATTTGTTTCCAAAAGTACACCCATTCACAAAAATAATCCACTTCTGCCATGCTTGCTACATTCCCAGTGAAAGAGCCATTGGCACCCCTGGCCAGCAAGTTTTATTCACCATCACTGCAAAATCCATTAACCAAATGTTGCTAGTCCAACCAAGCCCAAATGAGACCCCACTTTCTATTGAAGGCTTGATTTACCTCTATACCAAGTTAGACCCTCCTAGGATAGCCCAAATTTTCCAAACTTTCATCATAGAGGAGTGTCATACTCCTACAGAAACTCCTCCATATGCTGCCACCATTTTTCTGAGAGAGGCACACAAATCATAACCATGCTCTCCTTCATTTTAGGCTACACCTCTGATGAACATGTGGATGAGGTCGTCCTTGCTTTCCTTTCCATATTTTTGCCCAGGCAAGCCTTGTGCTACAATGTATAACTATGCTTAGTTCAAAGTAGACAGAATGCATGAGAAGTTCACCAGACTACCAACTGAGAGAGTCTTCAAGTACTCATCTGTATTGTTTCACATCTTTTTATATTATCAGTCAAACAAATTTCCTGTCAGCATCCAAAAGTTGGATACCAAAGGAAATCCAAGATTAGTTATCTACTGGACACCATTGATCCAGAAATTCTCCACTATTTTTTCCTACAAAGACTTCATTGATTCATTTGTCCATCCAGTTATGAATATGCTACCCAGTAGCCCTCAGCCCAGAATCAGTCAAGAGATCAAAAGGGTGTTACAGTTAGCAAAGAACAGTAAAGTAGGAGACTGGTATCTGTACCAGAACCACACAGAAATAACAATTTATGGATGCCAACTTGCCCCGTACAAACTGCCCAAATACCTCCCCATGAGGATATTTTCTCTAGAATACTTTAGGCATATTATAAATTCTGATGAAGTAAATTTCCTATCAACTTGGAAAAAGACCTAATTCAAAATAATAATAAAAAAATCAATTGGGCCCCTTCATTTGTAATACTAGGGAAGTTGGACAAGAGGCCGATAAGATTCTATAGCATATGAAGTTCAAGAACAGTTTCATGTGGCAATATGACCCTCATGGAATCATAAATAAGCTAAGGCTCAAAGTCAAATTGGGTCCTTTCATCCATCATCACAGGCCAGTCATTGAAAGATTTGCCAACCAATCAGAGTGGTTGGAAAACACTTTGATAGACATGGACAGTATTGCAGTTGATGTAGAGAATACATTAATTGATGTAGAAAAACATATTGATACAAGTTCCTTCCTGCATGTTCCAGGATTAGGAGAACCAATGAACATTCCTCCTATTTCATAGAATCCAGCAAATGAGGATAGAAATGCAAAGAGAACCAGGGAGGAGGGTTCTAGTTCAGCCATGGAAACCACAAATGAACAGTTTGAGATCAGTTACAGGAAGAGGCCCAACTTAATCCTATAACTGAACAGGAATACACCATTGACAGTGGAAATTATTGACCCTGACACAAATGTGGAAAGGAGCAAAGGCCCATCAGCTTCAAGAGAAACTCACGAGCCCTCAACATCAAACACTCAACGTATTGAGAGATAGCTCAGCGTTGAGGTCTCTTCATTCACCAGGCATGTCGATAAAGAGAATGATATCAAAGATAGATATAAGGAAATTAAGTTGAGGAATTAGAAGTTGAAGGCTGAGACTTATGCCCAATACTTCAAGCAGACACCTACAAATCAAAATAGGTTGATGTCATCCTTTGACATCAAAACAAGAAAAATGCAGATGTCATTCATGCAACCTATAGTCCAGCAACCAAAAACATCAGCAAAATATAGGAAAATAGATTTTGAGGTTTTGGCCAGGGATGTTCATCCCATTGACCAAATTGAGTTTCACAAGCAGGCAGGTGAGATGATCTATTCCACCTTGACAGGTAAATCTATGACTGCACAAATTGCAAAGTTCACTAGATAATATCACTGCACAATACAAACTGGAAAAGGCCTCCCCACAGGCCAAAGATAACAGAATCAAGTCACTAGAAGACTTGGTGATTGAGCTGGGACATGATCCCAATGATATCAAGGCTGCTGAGAAGTTGATAAAGAAAAAGAATGAGGAAATTGTTGCTCTCAAAAAACAACTCAAACTGCCTCATTCAGAGCACCCACAGACAAAAGAGGTCTTAAAAAGCAAAACACATCATGAGGAAATGATGGACCTAGTTTTGCAACTTAATGATCAATTAAAAGAGATGGAGAAGGAGTTGGACAACTTGATACTGCTGAAACAGGCCAGCCTAGAGACAGCCCCTGCCACTGTCATTCCAAGAGTCACCACAGTAGTACCATCCACCTTGGCAGCTTCATTGGCTCCTATAGCTCCACTGGCTACAGCACTACCAGTTGCCGCAGTATCTACATCAGCGATAGGGTCGACAATAGCGATAGCACGGGCATGTGCTGAGGCAAGTGAGTTGATCAAGAAAATGAAAGACATGTCCATTCAGACCACAGAAATAAACAAGCTTAATGAAAAAATGGCCAGTATGGAGAATGATAACAAGCTTGCACAAATTATGCACAAGGAAAAAGTTCAGAAGTCAACCAGGTTGACTGAAAGGATGAAGATCTTGGAGAAAGAATTAACATTGAAGGAGCCACTTGGCCAAGCTAAGGAACAATTATGGGCCAATATCATTGACTCTATCAATGATATTTGGCCATCCATTCAAGTAATCTTTGAGCAAAATGACTTAGTGAAAGAGGTTACACAAGCCATATAGAGAGTTAAGATTGAACTAGGAGACATGCCAGAAGAAGCCACTAGACTAATCTATTTCCTTAACTCCAAAATAAATATGAATTGCAGGAACTAGAAATACCTGACAAGACAGGCACCGTATTAGAAGTAAAAAAGGTGCTCACCAAGAGAAATTTAATGCTGACCCTTGAAGATAAATGCCAAACCATGCAGCTAGCTATAGATAGGTTCATGGTAAAGTTTGATGCTCTAAGGCAAAAAGGGTTTCCAAATGCCTTGGTGATAAATGATAAATTAATGCCACAAGAAGACTACAACAGAAGAATCAGAGAGGTGGCCAGGGATCAGGTAAATACTTCATCTATGAAGGGGATGCCTACTGGAAAGGTTCTATATCAAACATTTGAGAACCTGTTTTGCCTCCAGCATGAGGTAAAACACCTTTTTGTAAATAAACCCACTTTTACCAAGTACGAAGAGGCAGATGAAATTTATAGGAGGATGGTAAATATTCAATCACCATAGGTAGACACATGGGAAAATTTGAAAGTGAAAATGCACAATCAAAGTAAAAAAGCACAGTAAAAGAAAAGTAATAGGCCAGCCAGATGAAAGAGTATCAGGTAAAGAGTATCAGTTGAGAAAGGGAAAAGTAAAAGGAATATTCAGCATCAATACCAATAACAAGTCAGAGAATAAACAACAAAATATCATAGCATAAAGACAGCACAACCAAATAAATAGGGATAGCATACAGCAGTTGAACATCTGTCTTTATCTTTTTGCATGAAGATATTTCTTTCTCCTAGATTAATTCCCAAGACAGTTTGGGATATTTTGTAAACTATTTTTGTATAAATACTTCATAATTCGAAGTATTGAGGGTGGATTGCTAGACATTTGTAGAGTTGTATTGATCGGAAACCTGAGGGTTATTATACCAATTTTTCAAGTCAGCAAACTGGACTGAGTAATAAAAAGATTGAATTACAGGATTCATGTGTTGAGCAATTACAGCGAAGTATTTTCTTTGTCAAATTTGTTATATTATTATGTATTACACAAACTTACATGTTATCTAAAGTGAATGAATTAACTGGAAATTTATCTCAAAATTTGTTTAAGTACACTATGTTTTGAACAGCTGATCATTTCTATGTTTTCTTCTAATATCTAGATCTGAGAATCCTTAATTTATCTCCAATTCTGGTTGACCTCTTTCACTTCTTTCATTATCCGGTCTAAGGAACCCTTAATTTCTCCTTGGATCTGATTGAAACCAACTTCATCATTCCAACGTTAAGACCTGAAATTACTCAGCTACCTTGCCCTGTAGACACTAGTTTTAGAACTTGCTTCAGTCTTGTTTGTTTAACACTTAACCCCATAGCCCAATGGTAAAATACATCCCTCTATCCATCTAAGTTAATGATCTCATCACCAAATCCAAATCAAAACCCAAGTACAATCATAACTACCCTAAAATCAAATAACTAAAACAAAGTTAAATCACAAAGAGAGAACCCTCTCTGAGAATTAGGAAGGCTATATCATAATCTCCAAAGTAGGTTTGTGGTTACCTCTATCATTTCTTTCTCAACAACTCAAAAGAAATTTTGGAGTGATAACATATTTGCGGCCATACTAGGAACTGCGATCCTCAGTGTAATAAATCTTTAAGGAAATCTTAAATCTCATATTTTGCCCCTTAATACCTGGATCTGAGAATCCTTAATTGTTCTCCCATCCCAGTCGACCTCTTTCACTTCTTTCATTATCCGACCTAAGGAACCCTTAATTGCTCCTTGGATCTGATTGAAACCAATTTCATCATTCCAGCCTTAAGACCTGAAATTACTCAACTACCTTGCCCTATAGACACTAGTTTTAGAACTTGCCCCAATCCTGTTTATTTGACACTTGACCCCATAGCCCAATGGTAAAATGACATCAATCTATCCATCTAAGTCGGTGATCTCACCACCAAATCCAAATCAAACCCCAAGTACAATCATAACTAACCTAAAATCAAATAATTGGAACAAAGTTAAATCATAAGGAGAGAGCCCTCTCTGAGAATTAGGAAGGCTAGATCCTAATCTCCAAAGTAGGTTTGTGGTTACCTCTATCATTTCTTTCTCAACAACTCAAAATAAATTTTGGAGTGATAACAGGTGGATTGCTAAAATCCTTGAATTTGACATTGAAATTAAGACCACAAAGCTAGTAAAAGGCCAAGGCCTGGCCAGATTGTTAGTTGAATCCAACTGCAAAGTATGGGCATAAGTTTGGTTTCTAAAATGTCATCAGGGGAGAATCCACAAGAACATCCTCCTCTTAGAGGAGGGGAGAATCCACAAGAACCTATTTCTTCATATCAAGCCATTCTTGTTCATATAGATCAAAAATATCTACTCTCTGATTTGTATTCTAACATTGTGCAGTTTCTTAGAGATTTTCAATCTCCAGCTAATCTTAACTTGAAGCAGTGCAAAGCCCTTAAGCTTAAAGCAATAAAATATTTCATTATCAATGCTAATCTATACTGGAAAGACCCTCTTAATATCCTTCTTATTTGTTTAATTGAAAATGAAACAAAGGGAATTATAGATCAGTTCCATGCAGGGTTTTGTGGTGGACACTATGCCTCGAGAGAAACGGCCTACAAAAGTTTAAAAGCAGGTTTCTATTGGCCCACACTTTTCAAAGAAGTTGGAGCAAGAGGAAGAAGTTTCAAACCATTGCAATTATTTGCAAGAAAACATAAACTTTCAACATTTCCTTTGGTCCCAGTAACCGTCCATGCCCTTTTTCTACAATGGGGATTGGACTTTATAGGGGAAATCATCCACAATCAAGTAATCAACACAAATGGATTTTAACTTCTACAGACTATTTCACAAAGTGGGTAGAAGCCATACCTGTTAAAAATGTAACTGATATTGTTGTGATTAAATTTCTTGAAGAAAACATCCTATCACGATTTGGATGTCCTCAACAGAATGTTACAGATAATGGAGCAGATTTTAGTAGTGTTAAAATGATTGAGTTCTGTCAAAAGTATTCAATCCTTCTACACCATTCTACACCATACTATCCACAAGGTAATGGGATAGTAGAGTCCTCCAACAAAAGCTTAGTTAAGGTCATTAAGAAGACTCTTGAAGACCATTAAAAGAGTTGGGACACCCATCTAATCCATGCAATTTGGGCAGACAGAGTTTCTCCTAAGGGATCAACAGGAAAATCTCCTTTCCAGTTAGTTTATGGCAAGGAAGAAGTTTTTCCTACTCATTTAGCTTTACCTGTTATGAGGTTCCTTTAGGAATCATATGAAGAAAAAGATGATTTCTCAAGAAGGATTAATCAAATTATTGAGTTAAATGAAGACAGGGATCAAATTTAGTACAAGCTAAGGAAATACCAAAGCAAGATGAAAGAATTGTTCGACAGAAAGGCTATAGAAATAAATTTCAAGAAAGGTGACCTAGTGCTTAGATAGGACACAAGGAGAGAAGATAAAGGCAAGCATGAAATATTTTACAACCTTTGGTTTGGTCCATTCATCATTGTAGAATTCAAAGGGAACAATACATTCATCCCACAAAATCTGGAAGGAGAGTATTCCTCATTGCCAGTCAATGGGAAACACTTCAAACATTACATTCAATATTGATTTTCCATACATTCATCATCTGTAAATATCCAGAGAGTTTATTTAATTTCTGGGAAAAATTGCAAGTGAGTATCTATTTCAGCAAAGACTCCATAACCCGAGAAGAATGCACTTGGATCTACTTTTTCTCTGCATCCCACAGGGGGAAGCAGCCCCCAGCTAGAACCAATGTTGTAACATTATCTGGTTTTGATAAGTTAGTATATTAGTCAAAATAATTTTTAAATGTTAAGTTAGGATATGGATGTGAAAGAAAGAAAACTTAAAATGTTAGGCAAAGTTAATGTTTTATAGGCATCCATATCAATAAAATGTTTTGTTAGTTGCCCTAAATAAAGAAGGCAACAGGAAAATAAAATTTTAGGGAAGCAAAAAGAAAAGAAAGGCTTCATTTCATGTTTTTATAAATGCGTAGGTTGTTAGTCTAAATACACCACAAGTCAATTATCAAATATTGTTTCATGTGTAAAAGAGAAAGCAAAGGAGTAAGGGTTTACTCTAAGGTTTTATATATCAAGCAATTTTGGTATTAATCATATCCCTAAGTTTAAAATCCCAAATCATTCCCCCTCCGCTCATATTTCCCTCCACCCACATATCCCTAAGTCGATATACCCCTCATATATCACATATATTCCCAACGCATTACATTATTAATACCCGACTCCACCAAGAAAAGTCTCGTCACATCACAATTAACTTCCCACCACATCACGTTCCATCTCCACCCATATTCCCAGATCCGACGGACCGCATATGATTTCGGCCCCCCTCACCATCCGATCTTTACTGTCGGGGGGGTCTAAAATGGGTGGTATATGAAACCGCGCCCACCCCTACGTGTCAGCTTCACAGTGTTTCAGATCTCCCTCGAGTGAAACCACTAACCGCTCTTCCCACCCTCCGAAAATTTGTTTCCCTCGCTCCCGATACCACTCTCCTACCCGTTGTGCTCCCTCCATTCACCTTTTTCCACCTCATCTACCCGTTAACTCCATCAAATCATATTCATTCCCTCCTGAATTAAGTCGTTAAGCATTCAATTTGTTTATCCATTAATTCAACGGACCCACGCTCCCTCAACGGAAAAACCAAATTCATTATATAAACCTCATTTCCACTTGTGAGCAGGTTATTGAATCCATCTACTGTTACTGTTATTGATTTGTTACAGGTTGTTGGACTCAATACCGACATTTTCAACCGCTAGTGACACTCTCTACTTGATCATTTCCATCCTATTACTTTTGTTCTTGTCTCCAAACCTGACTCTTGTTTGCATATTCAAGCCTCCCATCTAGTTTTCACTCTTGTTCTTATCCTTAGCGAAGATGCCTCCAAAAGACAAAGGACCAGAGGGAATTTTCAAGCCTCTAATCTATCCTCCCATAGATCTTCATCACGTTCCTATGGCTGACAGAGACTATAAAATACATGAGACACTCTTTGAACTTGACCTCTTAGAGATGTATTGCTGGCTTGAGGACAAATACAATGACAATTCTGATGACATCCAGTTGTGGGAATCCAACTTACCTCATTACATTTTCCCTCGTACCCACAGTACCCCAGATTTTGTTAGAAAGTGTCATGTATCATATTTTCCAAGCCAAAGGGCCATTGTTACGCCTACTAGACAAATTTTGTTTACCATCACTCCTCAGGCCATAGACTAGATCATGCAAGCCCCCATAGTAGAGAATGCTACCCCATTTTCCTATGAAGCACTAGTTGAACTATACCAGAAACTAGACTTTTCCAAGAGGGCCCAAACTCTTGAGTTGTTCTTGACACAAGATGCTTCATTACTAAAGAAAAATCATCCTTATCCCTCTTCCATTTCCCTTAAGAGAGCTAAGAATATTATCACAGTTGTTTCCTACCTCCTTGGCTACTACTCTGATCAATGGGTAGATGAGGCCATTATAGGATTTTTATTTATTTTCTCTGTTGATTCTAAGTGCTCCATTGTATTTAATTTCAGCCAATTTCTTGCAGAATCAATTCATCAACAGCTTATCAAATTTCCAACTGAGACAGTATTCAAGTATGCCTCTGTGTTGGTGTACATGTTCTTATACTTTCAGGGGGGCAACATCAACCTTTCCTTACAAAAGTTGGATGAAAAAGGAAACTAGCAGTCAGTCATATTTTGGACTACTCTGGTCATGAAGGAACAAAAGAAGTACACATATAAACAGTTTACAGAGATGTTTTTTCATCCAGCAATAGGTCTCCTAAGTAGCAGAATAGAACCAAGGATAAGTGAGGAAATAAGAAAGGTGTTTCAGTTGTCAGATCAAGTTCAAACAAGGGACTGGTACCTCTATGAGAACTATACAGAAATAAAAATATTTGGATGTGAGTCTAAATTCCTCCAATGAGGATTTTTTCTCTGGAGTACATAAGGCAGATGATCAATATGGATGAAATCCACTTTGTTGCTACCAAGAAGAAGTCCCAGTTTAAAATCAAAACACAAATTGACCCCTTCATTTGCAATAGCAGGGATGCAAGGGAAGAAGCAGATAAGCTCTTGAAGGAAATTCAGTTTAGCCTTAGCTTTACCTGGCCATATGATCCATTAGGGATCATTTCTAAATTAAGGGTAGAAACCAAGTCTACTCCTTACTTTCACACATCCAGGCCAAAGATAGAGAAATACAAGCATCAGTTAGAATGGGTTGAGAATACCCTAAAGGAGGAAGAAGAACAGCAGGTATCATCATATACAGTGCAAACTCCTACCATGCAAGAGAAAACAACCAAGATAAGTAGAGAGGAAGAGTCCCCTTTAGGGACTGACATTTTTAGTGAAGGATTTAAGATAATGTACAGAAAGAAGGCCAAGCTTGGTTCTAGACTAAGCCTTAGAAAAGATTCAGAACAGCGAACCATTATCACCACTAATGAGCCACTTGTTTCCTCATTAGTGGGTGATCAAACCACACAGTCTCCCACCACCTCCACAACTTCACAAGAGTAGCAGCAAATTATGCAGATCGGCATGTCTACTTCAGGGGAAACAGAGAAGAGTATAATGGACATATTCAAGGAGATAAAAGTCAGGAATGAAGCCTTGAATATCAACACCTACAACAAGTTCTAGAAGTAGACTTTCGGTGCTCAAAGTAGGCTATTGTTAGCGTTTGTTTCAGAAAAAAAGGAAAAATGCAAATGGCATTCCTCCAAGCACAAGTTCCCCAGCCCAAGGCAACATCAGACTACAAGAAGATAGCCTTTGAGTTTTATGTAAAGGATATACATCCTATTGACCAAATGGAGATGCATAAGAAGATTGGGGAAATGATATTTTCAAATGTTACTAACACTGCTATGAATTTATCAAAATTGCAGGTTACCTTAGCAAATTTCCAATCACAGCTGAAGATGGAGAAGGTCTTTGCGCTTGCCAAAGACACCAGGATTAAAACCCTGGAGGACTTGGTAATCAAACTAGGTTATGACCCTTCAAACATCAAAGTTGCAGAGGAACTTGTGAAGAGAAATAATTTGGACATAGCAGCATTGAGGAAGCAGTTAAAATTGCCAGCTACAGAAGATCCTTTGGCTAAGGATATTTGAAGAGACAGAGACATAAAAGGCAGATATGATGAAGCTCATCATTGATCCGGATTTAAACAGGAACGCAATAGATTACAGAGATAACCATAAATACAGAGATGCGATAACCATAAACAAAGAGATGCCGCGGAAATAATGCTTCATTTCATTAATGGAAAATACCGAAATATGCTTACAACCAGAATTGGAAATAAACCAGCTAGGGCAATGGTAGCTTATCTCTGAGAAGAGATGTGCGGCTACATGCCTCTGAACTGTTTCGAACTGTGTTACAATGAGGCTCGAAGGCTTATTTATTATTGAGAAACAATGGAAAACCCTTCACATTCCAAAACCTACCCTTAGAAGATGAAACGCCAAATTTTGGGCCCCGTTTTGGGTAAATTGGTATATCAATTTCCCGGGGTCGTAACTTTGGCATACAATCTCTGTTTAATGCGTATGATAGCTCGTTAGAAAGATCTATCCGAGAACTACCACTTTGGGAAGGGAAAGATTGGTCCATGGACCTATGTTGCCCCCAGATTTCCCAAAAAACGTCGTTTAGGGCCTCAAAACGGCTCCGGAAGTTCAGGACCCGAAAAAACGGCTAAAAATAGTAAATTGTGCTACAACTATGGAAACTGAAAAAATGAAAGAGACAGTTGCGGGGGTCCAAATGGGATAGGTGGGTGGCCACCAACATCCACTTGGATCATCTTACCACATCTTTCCTACCATCACAGGTGATGTAGCTCTAGATAATTCTTACCTATTCTGCCCATGTCTCTCCCAAGGTTGTTGGTAAAACTCCTTTCCTTTTACAGTCAGGTTCTGCCCTTCATCTTGGAATATTTTCATGGCGTCCTGCAGACTCACCTTTTTCAAAGTCCACATAGGTCCAGTGGCTGTCAGTCTTGAAACCTCTGTGATTATATCATCAATGACTTCTATCTATCTCCCTCTCACCATGGAATAATGTTCATGCATGTTCTATAGAAACTAAATTGCCATCGTTTCATTGGATTTTTGTAGATGGTTAAGATAAGTTATCCATCTTGCCCTTGCTAGGATAACTCGTGCAACATCTGAGACCATCAACACCTGTGGCTCACTGCAAATTGATCTTCCTCCCATGCTTAACACACTATAAAAAAACACAGAGATGGCAATGGAATAGCAGGTTGTTCAATTTTTTCGCTCACTATTAGCAAACAGAGAGAAGGTGACAGAACAACAAGTTGTTTGAATTTCAAACTTACTACTAATTTTTGCAGAGCAAAACACGGAAATAACTCTGGAACTGCAAGCCATGCATATTGGGAAACAAAATACTGTCAAGCTTTTCTATTCCCAAGTCATTAATTCTTCTTAATGATAACCTGACATGTATGCCAACAAATTATGGGGTTCACCTAAGCCCCCCCTACAATATGATAGGCCATCCTTGACCATCAAATGAAGAAGCAGCATGTTGAACTGCCATAGTACAAGGTCATAAATGAACAACGTATACAAAAATGCCATGTTTACAATGATGAGAGGATTGCTGAAATGGAGGCATATCATAGAATCGCTTAATAAATAAGGAAATGTTGTGATATTATGAGAGAATTGGAGGATAAGACAGCTAACATGCATAAAATGTCCTATGCGGTCATTATCGACTTTTACCATCATAATTGATTTGTAGTTAATTTTCAAGTATCAAAGGTTCGTAAGGGTTATATACATAATCTCATTTAAACCATTGATAAACATATAAGAGGAAGGGTTTTATAATTTCTATTGGTGTATAAGAAATATGACTTCAATACCATCAATAGAGCTCTATTGCCCACAGGTATCCATAACCTTGATAGAGTTGTTTATTTCACCCTTGGAACCATAATCCTTTGTGTATGCCTAGAAAAGTGATGTGCAGTGTCAGAATGGAGGCCATTATGCTGGCTTGGTAACCAGATGAATCACAATGCTATTCACCAGGAAGGAGTGAAAGCTGGGCAGGATGGCTCATCATGAGACCTCCTCTTCCAAGGACTTTTTATTTTAATGTGCCTCTTGGATCATGTACCTGGTGTGGGGGCCATAGTTGGAATGCCACTTCACTTTCTTCCTTATGATCATGGTACACTGGCTCTTGATGAGACCCCCTATCCTTCATCTAAAAAATCATGTTAGTAATCATATAAACATTTACTTTTCTTCTTTTTTCCTTTATATAGCACTTTTCTTATTTATATACAGAGGGTGGTTCAACACTCCTTAAGAGTAGGGATGGTGGAAGAAGTCTTAACATCTCGATAGAAAAATATACCCTTATTCTTATTCAATAATAATGATCAAAGAGAATTATGGGGATTTAGGATGAACCATCATAATCAAAATAATCAATCATATAGGTATTAGGAAGATAACGATAGCAAGGTGATCAATATTTATGTCCTTTCCTCTTTTCTCCTATCAATTCAAAGCAATTTCTTCTAAAGATAATGATTTTTATGTAATCTATTGATTTTAGTATCCTCTAGTTTTTGTATTGTTGCATAAATGTATAGTTGTCCTTTAAATGACCATGACTCACAAAAATGCTCTAAATGGTAGAACACACAAAAAAGAAGAAAATGCACTTCTAAAAATGTTATAGAACAGCTACTATACACAAAACTGCAAGTAAAAGGAAAAACATGCTCGAAACTATTGTTCATTGATAGGATCAGTAGCTATCCCTTAATTGGAAAAGCAAAGAAAATGAGCGCAAACAAAAAAATTCGAAAATGTTGTTCCTTCGGAAAGGAACATTAGAAAAATGAAAATGGTTTCCTTCAAAAAGGAACAAGAAAAAACAAAAGTGTTTTTTCTTCGGAAAGGAACAACAAAAAATGAAAGTGTTGTTCCTTCGGAAAAGGAACAACAAAAAATAAAATTGGTGTTCCTTCAGAAAAGGAACAACATAAAATGAAAGTGGTGTTCCTTCGGAAAGGAACAACAAAAATGCAGAAATATTGTTCCTTTGGAAAGGAACAACAAAATGTAAAAGTGTTGTTCCTTCAGAAAGGAACAACAAAAATGCAGAAATGTTGTTCCTTCGGAAAGGAATAGAAAAAAGTGAAAGAGTTGTTCCTTTGGAAAGGAATAGAAAAATGGCAGAAATGTTGTTCGTTCAGAAAGGAACAAAAAAATGCAAAAATGTTGTTCCTTCGAAAAGGAACAACAAAATGGTAGAAATGTTATTCCTTCGGAAAGGAACAACATAATGCAAAATTGTTGTTCCTTCGAAAAGGAAGAACAAAATGGTGGAATTGTTGTTCCTTCGAAAAGGAACAACAAAATGCAAAAAAGTTGTTCCTTCGAAAAGGAATAGCAAAATGGTGAAAATGTTGTTTCATCCGAAAGGAATAGCAAAATGCAAAAGTTACAAAAATGCAAAAATCTATACAAAAAGTAATTTACACAAAAAAAGAATTATGTAAAAAATTTAAAAGCAATCAAATCACTTAATGAACCAAAGGTGAGGAAGATTTCTTTCCTCAACCAAAATATGCATGCGAGAGTCTTCACGAAGTCATTGGTAGAAGAATTCCCAAGTAAGTGGTTTGCGGTACAATCGAACTCGATGGTTGTTTGCCTTAAAGGTGTGTCCAGATCTATCAATGGTGGTTAGAGTAATGGTACCATTATTATGTACCTTCTGGATTTCGTATAGTCCCAGCCAGTGAGTCTAGAGTTTCCCCGAAAAATCCTGAAACCTAGAATTGTATAGGAGCGCTCAATCTCCTTCATAGAAGGCTTTCTTTTTTATGAGGGCATCATGTCATTTGGCTCTCTGTTGCTATATCAATGTGGTATGTTGAAGAGCGGAGAGCCTGATTTCATCCAGCTCGTTAATCTCCTATAGTCTATTAATTTGGGCCTAGTTTAAATCTAAACTGACTTCTTATGTTGTTCTCAAGGTCTATATTTCGAATTCTATTGGAAAGATGGGTTCCTTTCAAAATACCATCTTATATGGTGAACAACCAGTAGTGCTTCCCCATGTTTTTCTGTAGGCCCACAAGGCTTGCGGTAATCTTGTAGCCCAATCGCATCTATGTGATGCAATGGTTTTTGTCAGTATTGCTTCTATTACCTTAGTCATGCTTTCTACTTGGCCATTTCCCTGTGGATGATATGGAAAGGTAGTTTTATGCTGAATATCATAGTATTTTAGTGTTGCAACAGTTTTATTACCAACAAACTGTGGTCCTCCATCCATGATTATCTCTCTTGGGAGGCCATATCGCACAAATATGTGGAACAGGAACTGAATGACAAAATCCTTTGTCGCTCTTGGCAATGCCTCTACTTCAACCCATTTGTAGACATATTCTATTGCTACCAAAATATATGTTTTTTGATTTGATGATGGGTTGATCGGACCAAAAACATTGAGCGCCCAATGCTCGAATGGTTCAATGACTAGATGTGGGTTTAGAGGCATTTCATCAGACTGTCCAGGGCGTCCTGCTCTTTGAGAATTGTCATAGGCTTCAACAATGTTTTTGCATCTTTGAATATTGTGGGCCAATAATACCCTGTTTGCAGAACTTTGTGGCTAGTTCTTCGATCTGTTAAATGTCTGCCACACGGTCCATTATGATAGGCTTTCAAAATGTCAAAAATTTCATCTTCACAAATGCATCTTCTGATGTGTATATCTGCTTCTGTATGAAATAGGTAGCACCTAATCCAAGAAAATTAGGTACTACACTGGACAATCTACTTTCGTTCATTAGGATTCAGATGTTTTGGTCATTTTCCTACTGCTAAATAATTTGCAACATCAACATACCATGGTGTTTTGATTGTAACAACGAACAAGTGTTGATCTAGAAATTAATCTTTGACTACTACTGCGTCCACTAGTTTTGGCATTCGTGAGAGAAAGTCAGCTATAGGAATTTATTTTCTAGGTCGGTCTTTTATTGTGATGTTGAATTCCTGCAATAAAATCAGCCATCTTGTTACTCTACCATTTGCAATTGTTTTATTTGCTAAATATTTTATGGCAAAGTGATCTGTATATAAAGCAACAAGATATCTAGTGATATAATGCCTAAATTTATTTACAACATGTATCACAGCTAAAAATTCTTTTTCAGTAACAGTATAGTTCAACTTAGCAAGAGACAAATTCTTGCTAGTATAATAAATTGCATATGTTTTTTTGTCTTCTTCCTGCCCAAGGACTGCTCCAATAGCTGTGTTTGAAGCATCTGATGAAATTTGAAATGGGAGGTCCTAATTTGGACCTTTGTATACTGGTGTTGTTGACACAAGATTTTTCAGATCGTCAAAAGCACGGTAACATTTATCTGTCCAAGCATAATCAACATTCCCTGTTAGTGCATATAGAGGTGCAACAATGTGAGAAAAATGTTCTATAAATCTCCTATAAGAACTAGAAAGTCAAAGAAAACTACATACCTCTATCTGTGTGGTAAGAGTAGGTATTAACACAATTATCTGAATTTTGGACAGATCTACCTGTATTCCAACTGCTGAGATATAATGACCTAGGATTAGGCCTTCAGTCATCATCATATAGCATTTTTCATGGCTTAGGCAGAGCCCTCGTAGAGATAGATCATTGCAGCACCTTTTCCAATGTGTCTTGTGCTGGGTCGAAATCGTCTCCATAGGGTGTGAAATCATCCATGTATACTTCGATCCCTTCATTTATTAAATCTAAAAAGATGCTAAGGATATCCCTTTGAAATGTGCTAGGGGCATTTCATAGGCCAAAGGGTAAAACTCTGTAGGCAAACGTTCCCCAAGGACAGGTAAAAGTATTTTTGTCTTGGTCTTCAGGGGCAATCTGAATCTGATTGTATCCACTGAAGCCATCCAAGAAAGAAATGAATTTATTTCTTGCTAATGTATCAATTCCGGGTCAATGAATGTGTTAGGAGCCTAAATCTACCTTAGGCTGAGAAAGGTAGGATCTAGGGTAACATCAAACCACGCTTAACCTGGTAGCTAGCCCTACCAAGTCAGGACAGGGCTCTCTCCTGTCAATCTTAGCAAAGTATGATCAATAAAGGCTTGAGATGACTGATATGATGACTGATCTTAGGCTAGGTATGTGTGCAAAAGAGTTTGATTGAATTTAATGATGTCTTTGTTGGCTCAGATGGAAAGGCAGATTTAGGTCTGGGGAATGAGGCTCAGTTTTAGCACTTGAATTTGAATGAGATGGAGAGATTAGATAGGTGGGGGGTTGAATAGGGCAAGACAACCTAGAGGATCCTCCTCAAATAGCTGAAAACATCAATAACTAAGCAAACCCTAGGTAGATCACTGCAATTTCAATGGATTCCACCTATTTTCTTGTTTGTTTTAGTTAAGAAGAAACAAGATAGATAATGACATACATAAAAGATTTAAGTGAACTCACAATTACAGATGAAAGCACTATGCCAAAAAAAAATGCCACATAATCCCAAAGAGTGCCGCAAACCCTGGTCTGTATTCCTAAGCCAAAACTGTTGAAATGTGAATACAATGAAGCTCTAAGCTTTCTCAAAAGTCCAACCATCCTAATGACTAAAAAATCACAAGATATAGATAAACCATAACTCATCCTAGCCTCTAGGGGTCAAACTCATAAGTTTAGGAACTATTCAAACTAATTATAAACTAAGAACTAAAAGTTATGCAGTGGAACAACTTGCCTCTAGAAACTAGGGAACTGATTCATTCAGTTAAAAACTACTTTTTGATAGATGAATCTACGTCCATCAGTGAAAATTTGACATAGTTACATCAAGATCCATCAATTTACATTAAATTACATCATAATTTTGACATTAAGAAGGAGAAAAGTCAAATTGTCAAGTAACTAGGCAAAAAACAAAGTATACTTGGTCAAATTGAGCAAAATTTCCCCAATGCGCTGCACTGATTTCGCTATCCGTAGTGCCTATTTTCAGCCACATTTGGAGGCCTTCCCAATGTCAAAATCATCTCCAAGCATTCCTGTTCAAAAGGCCTTCCTGTCTACTTTCCAGAAAAAGTAGAATTTTTGAATTTGGCCTCCGTTTGCCCCTCCAAAACTGAGTTCTCCCAACACTGCTTCTTGTGTGTCAAATTAGGGGCAATAAGTTCATTTTTTGGGTGTTTTTGACTTTTTTGAGGGCTCAAAACCTGTCAAAATTTCTTGGCCATTGGTAGACAAGAATATTATTTCATCCCAAATGAAAAAATACTAAGTTTTTCTCATTTGGAGGCCTCCATCAAAAGCGAGCGCTAGGTGGCGCGACCTATAGGGCAGAAAATTATTTGTTTTGGCCCAAAAATTTCAAAAATGAAAAAAGTGTCCCAAATATTTTGAAATTTGGGCTAAATATTCTCCATCAAGTGCTATGTTGGGCCAAGGAAGCATCAGCCAATATCTGAAGTCTATCTTGCTCCTTTTGCTTCCTCGATGCCTTCTTCAACTTGGCCTTCGAGTTCCTGATTCTTTCCTTGCAACATTTGTTTCTCGCCAAGTAATGGTAAGCCATGTGCCTAAACATTGTTTTCTCATTTTTGGCCTTCTCTACCATCCTTTCTTGGTGAATTTTTTTTCTCTCAAGCCAATATTCATGATCAACTTTGAATTTCTTGCTCAAGTGTGCTCAATTTGATTTTCGTACTCTTGGCAGCTTACCGGTTTGCCTTCATGTTTTTGAGCACCATGGATGAGTAGGACTGATGAGAGGAAGGTTTGATGCTAGCTATAGGATTTTAGGGAATGAAAGGGTTTATAGGATCATATCTAGGGTTTGGGATGGCAATTAGGGTTTTGGGGATATTTGAATAGGATTTGGGATAGTGGGATTAGGGATTTACGGTTAGTTGATCAGGGATATGGGAAATGTGGAATGGGTAGATGAGAATGTAAATAGGGATCGTTCCATCTCAATGCCTCACACCAGTTCATTTTTTACACTGCAGAGAGCTGCCCAAATGTGCCGCGCCATCTCAATGCATAGCACCTTTTTGCTTGAGACTTTTGGAGGTCTTGCCAGTGTCAAAATTGGGCATGAGATAGCTCATTGGAAGTATTATTGAGTCTACTTTCCAACCCACTAAAATTTTTCAATTTCGAGTTCATTTTCCTTGTCAAAAATCAAATCTCCCAAGACTGGTCAAAATGTTCAAAATGAGGTTGCCTAAAGGCAAAGTGCTGTTGCAGTCAACTTTGGAAGGTGTTCCTCAACCCCAAATTGAGCTCGTGATAGCTCATTAGAAATCTCTTTGTGTCTAGTTATCATTGGACTCATCACGAAAGTCATTTGGCCAACCAAACCAAGAGAAATCTTGATTTGCTGAAGGTCACTTCAGAGGTGCATCAATTCTCCCGAGGCAACTATATTTTTGGCATTTCTATAAAACCATGAAAACTATGTAAAAAGTGAAGGAGGTTTTTCTACCTTGGCCTATTGTGGACAAAAAAATCTCTTAGTTTTCCCAAATTCATCTTTTCTTGCTTAGAAACATCATTGGAGTAAAACTTATCCCGATGTGTCGAACAAGGTATTTGTCGAAATGAAGTGAAATGAAGGGGATAAGGAGCTTCTAAATTCTTGAGAAAATTTTTGGAATTAGGGAGGGATGTTAGGAAGTAGGGAAAAGTGGAAATTCAAATATTGAGTGAGGGGAAGGGGTCCAAAAGGGAAAAACACAGTCCTGGCCTAGAAAATTGTCAAGTTGTAGCAAGAAACTAGGGTTTGTGCGAAAATGAGGAATTTGAGGGATATCATTGATGGGAAGTGTTTAATAAGGTACACTAAGGATAGGGGAAGGTGTATGAACATCAGGATACAATTTTTGCTAATGATTTGACCATCCAAAAGAAATTACCTTCAAAACCTTAGGAGAGGGAAATGAACCTTATCTAGGCACAACTGAAGCATGAACAAGGTGTAAGATGACCCATTGGAACCTGACATGATGATGAAAACCCTCTGAATGATGGTACACTTAGCTGAATGGTGACATGGACCAACATTTGGAAAAATTTTAAAGGAGTGAAAGAAAACCCTAGACCTAATACCTAGTGACCAAAGTTTGCTTGAAGACTCACTGAAATGACAAAATTTTGACCTTGACACCTTAAAATAACTTTGTAAGAGCATGTTTGATCACTGGAGGAATGTTGAAAAGACTGAAACTAACATAATGGAAGGGGAAAGTGGTCTCTCTGGGTTGCTTTATTCAATTCTCTATAATCTACACAAATTCTCCACTTTCCATTCTTCTTTGGCACCACTACAAGTGGAGAGACCCATTTGCTATCAGAGATAGGATAAATAAAGTTTACATCTAAAAGTTTTTGTAGTTCATCTTTCACAATGTCTTTTAGATGACGGTTAAGTCTGCTTTAGGGTTGGAGAATAGGTCTTGCATCCTTTTCTGTATAAATGTTGTGTGTACATAACTGGGGGTCGATTCCCTTCATATCTAGATAATCCCATGGAAATGCTTCCTTGTATTTTCTCAGTAGTTGGATTAGTTTCTCTTCTTGTTGAGGAGTCATGTTACTATTAATGTTTAAAGTTTTTCCTAGCTCAATATCTACAGTTTTGCTATTTGAAACATAAGTAGTAGGTAGATCATGAGTGTCTTTGAGAGGATCTTCTTCTAATTCATTATCAAATGCTACCTCTATCATGTGACATTGTATGTGAGATCTGGATTCAGCTTGCTTAATAAAGTTGTTAATAACATCATCCTCTATTAGAGATCTTTGAAATTCAGGGCATATTCTATAGTTAATGGGGATCTAATATTTTCGGTAAGGTATGATACAAGATGTTGGTTAGTTTTTATTATTGTGACACTTGGCTGGGCTGGAGGGTATAAGGCTAGATTCTTGATATTACTCCCTCTAGTTATGGTCATACTTCCTTGTTCGCAACCAATGTAAGCATCAGTGGTTGCAAGCCAAGGTCTGCCTAAAATTAACGGATGTCCATCAAGTTGGTTTTTGGGGTTTATTATCATAAAATCAGCAGGATATTCCTAGGAATCAATGGATACCATGACATCATGTAGTGTGCCTTCTGGCCTAACCACTAATCAATCAACTAGTTTTAATAAAGTGGAGGATGGTTCTACTGATGTAATGTGCAGTTTTTGACAAGCGGTGGTTGTTAAGATATTAATTGCAACTCCTAATCAACTAAGGCATTTGACAAGGTTTGTTCATTGATTTGTATTGTCAGTATTGGATTTACTGGGTCTTCATATTTGACGGGTGCCTCTCTACCTGATAACAGATCAGATAAGGTACCAACTACTTGGACTATTGGGTTATTTCTTATTCTCCTCCTTGGTTTTTATTATATGTAGCTCTTTGATGGTCTTTTCATATATTGGGATGTCTTGGATGGCTTCGAGGAGTGGGATTTTTATGTACAGGTTCTTAAGTTCTCCCAAAATATCAAAATTAGGATGTTCTATAGGTCGCGGTATAATTAATCGTTTTGGGAATGGGGGAGAAGAGGTGGTTGCTTGGTCATGAGTCTATTTTATAGCCACATCTCCTTATTGTAATGGTTGTTCCATAGGTAAGTGATTTTCAACTTGAACACTTTTGTTTTCATCAATCTCTATGATGCACCCAAACGTTAATTGAAGGTCATTGCACTCCCTTAGATCAGTATCTAGCTCTAGTGTTTCAATTATTTGAATAGATTGAACTGGTTTGTTATTTGGGTTTGGGTTGGGTTGGGTTGGGAGTTGCAGTCTTAAGTTGGACTAGGGATTTTGTTGTAGTGTTGGCATTGTAGGTTGAGGGAGTCAAATGGTTCCTACTGGCTAATTCATTAGTCTTTTCTAGTTTGTTTGCCAGACTTGGCTCTGTGAAATAGGAGGAGACCATTGTGCTAGATACACATTGTTTTTCCAATATGGTGGGGTGTAAAGAAAATTTGGCCAATTAGATTAGCTTGCTTGATTCAACCACGGTGATGATGAAGGAAATGGCTGTTGTGAACAATTTGAGAAGGGAGGTTGATTTTGCCACACTGTGTTATATTGTTGAGCATGATATTGTGAAGGCTAGAATGAAGAAGCTGGATCAGGGAACATACCTAATTGTTGCGGCTACCATTGATGGTGTTGATTAAGTAGGTACACTAGTTCAATTTCTTCTTTTGCTTCTTTGTATACTACTTCCAAACTAGGAAGTGAGGGACAACTTTCTGTAGAGTGGTTTTTTGTACAAATGGTGCAAAATTGAACCACATCTAATGGGAACTCCTTGTGGTTGTGTCTCTTTCTTCATCTGGGACAGAATATTGCCATATTTTTCTCTGCCTCTGCTTGTTTCTATTTGGCTTGCATAATATCAAGCTACGTTGTCAGAATTCCCAATATATCAGTTTTGAAATTTTCTAATAAATTTCCAATTTCCACACGAGTTACTCCTTCTCCAAAGATCTTATTGTCCCTTGTAAACCTGTCATCTTCTACTGGTTTTATCCTTGTGCTTCCTCTTGAACTCTTGATACATAGATCAATAATGTTAGCAAAATATTCTTGATAAATGTCTCATTTTTCCTATAATATTCAATGTTTCAATCAATTGTTCCTTCATACCTTTAATTAATGTTGTTTTTAATACATTATCAAGTAAGGGTAACGATGCATAACGTGATATTTGAAGATTATATTGAAAACGTTCAACATATTCCTCTAGTGTTTCATTAGGTCTAGCTACCATATGAAATATTTCATCTTTTAACTCTCTAGATCTACAATAATCTTGATATTTCTTTAGGAAAGAACCTTTCATCTGTTCCCAGTCATATATAACACCTCCACCCAACCTTATAAACCATATTAAAGCAGATCCTTTTAATGTAGAGGGAAATAGTTTTAGTTTTTGGGGATCAATATTATAGTCATATCCTCTACACAACACATCGAATTCAAACAAAAATGCATCTGGGTCTTCCGATGTTAGGCCATGAAATGTAGGGATATGCTAGAGAGGAATTACCTTCATAGGTGCATTGACTGCAATATCTACAATGGGATATTACAGTGTGGAGGTTTGAGTGTTTGGCTGGTTCTAGGCCATTTGGTCAAGCATGTGCCAATAGCCTTCCAAGATTTCTAGGAGGGTATTCTTAGGTTGGTTAGACAGAATAGGGATGGCCTTAATAGCACTTCCTTTGTCTAGGATGATGAGAGATCCTAATGTCAGGGGGGATTTTGGCTCTTGAGTTTCTTCAACTTCGTTATGAATGATTTTTGTAGCACTTCCCTTATCTAGGCCACTTAATCGCTAAATTACTCCAAGAGGAGATCTAGGTTCTTTAGTTTCCCCTGTTTCTCCTCTCCCTTCATGGAGATTACTAAGGTTCCCTTATTGCAATGATATTTGGCTAGAATTCCCAATTTCTTGAAAATCTTGCTCATCAGTTTGGCTGTGCACCTAAACAAAGGCTACAGATGGTGATCTTATGGTTTGAAGGGAACTAATAGGTTGTCTAGAAGCAACTTTTCTAGGTCCTACCGAAGGCTGAGATTCTACTTTTTTGAGGATTTCGTCTATAAAGGTCGATCGACGAAGGGTCACTGGCCGCTTAGCTTTATCAAGCTTGGGTAGTGGTTTAGGATTCTTTTTAGGCTTTTTCTGCTTAGTCAAGCACACAAATCAAATGTTGATTTCTACCCAAATAAAAAACAAATTTGTAGGAAAGTAGGAAAGGGAGCAGCGCTGTTACATGCTCCATACGCAGGTTCTTACCTTCCATTTTTAAAACAAAACTCTCTCCTAGTAGGTACTTACAATACTCTGAAGGGAAACAAATGGCTACACTCTTCCCTGGCAACGGTGCCAAAAATGTCGAGCAGTAAAAAGCGTCTTTTTCACATCTAATTACCCTACATTTAATTATCAATCCAGGTACGATTTGTTATCTCAAAGATTGTACTTAGTTTGAGGCAGTCATTTGTTAGAATAGTGCTAGTATTATAGTGCTTCCGTAAAAGTAACTAAATGCTAAAAACAAACTTCTAAATGTAATGGCAAGAACTAGAAATGCTTGTAACTAAATCATTCAATGAAGAAACTACAACACTTCATCTGTCAAGGGTTCAGTAATAATAATTCTTCCCTTTGTAAACTGATGTAATTGAAAATCAATCAAAGAAAAGATCATCAACTTGGGAACTGGACACAATGGTCAATGTTCGCTATAGTTTCAGTTCGTTCTGTTCACACCAAAACAATGATAATTCAAATAACAAAAACGAACAACAACTAATATATTTAACAAGATTGAACAAAAAATCTTTAATCTTCAGAAATGAATGAGGTAGGAAGTGTAATCTGCAGGAATTAATTAACAATATTTATCTCAGAAATGATTTAAACAGTAAATAGAAATGGAGCAACAAAGTAAAGTGAAGTATTGAAATATTGAACAACAACCTGAATCAAATGTAAATGCACAACAAACCAAATTGAATATTACACACAGAACTTCTATATTGAAAGAAATGATAATCTGAGTTTTGGTACAACAGTTATTATTCACGGTTATGAAGAAAGAACAATTGTCATCCCATGGAATAGCTATCCCAAATAAATAGCAATCACATTTGATAGTAAACTGTAGATAAATACACAATAATACTGATTTATGAAGACAACACTGTCACTCTGTAATTGAACAACAATGGCAATCTGTAACGAACAACAATGTTATATGGTAATATCAATTCATTAAAGGAACGCCAATGCAATATAAGTTTAGAATGAATAACATAACATTCCTGTTGCAGAGAATAACATTACTATTCAAATAGGAAGGAAATATAACAAAGCCAATGCATAAAATAACAGAGAGCAACAAATTACTAAATAAAGCGAATAAGAGAAATCAAACCACACACGAATCGGAAAATAATGGCACAGGAGCCAGTGATCCACCAGGGCCGGGCCCTTAGCCTCTAGGGATGCACTACTTAAGATTATTCCAGAATAAGTGACGGAACAACAACCAGAATTTATGTATTAAGCATCAAGACAGAGTTACAAAAATCACTCTTTTAAAGAGAGTTGATGATCAAAGTTTCAGTTACAATAGAAAATTTCATAAAAACAACGATAGTTCATCCATTGGGCTAGCAATGTTGTCCCTTCTTATAGAAACTGAGTGGAGATATCAATGATACAGAGAATCATTAAGGTAGTGATCCCTATACTATTAGCTCTCAGTTACCTTCTTGTTCTCTTGCACCAATTTGGTATCTCCTCTTCCTTTTCCTAGCTTATATGCTCTAATTTGGATTGCCTCATTTGGATACGGTTCCCTGTCAAAGGGACGTTAGTTAATTTCGTCTTTTCTTTTCCTTTGGAATGGCGATCTTCCATTTTCTTCTTTTTCTGCATAGGAAAAGGGTAATTATTAGTCGTTTTACGTTGTACACAAATCTTCTAAACTTTATCATAATCTTTCACCACATGCTCATTTGATAATGCAAAGAAGTTATGAATTAAAGGAAAAGATGAAAAAATAAGTGGTAATTACATACCTTCTCTAGTGTTCAAAAAATATAAAAAGGGCATGCATAATAAAGTTGCAGATATGTTACCTAGACCCATTATAAATACATCTACTATAATTAAGCATAATTCTATGTTACATGAGAGCTACATTAAACAATATGCTCAAGATATAGAATTTAAAGATTGATATGCAACTTTAACTCAAGGCAAACAAGTAGAAGAATTAGATTATCATGTTAAGGACCGACTCCTATATCATTATGGGAAGCTATGCATTCCACAAACTAAAAATGTAAAGATAATTCGAGAAGCAAACACTTCTCTAATATCAGGTCACTTTGGGGTAAGTAAAGTAGTTGCACAGTGACAAAGATTTTGTTATTGGCCAAAAATGAACGAGGCGGTTTCTAGATATGTAAGAGGGTGTACTATGTGTTCTAAAAGCAAGCCTAGCAATAGAAAACTAGGCTTATACACTCCATTACTAGTTCCTTCTCATCCTTGGGAATGTGTTTCCATGGATTTTGTTGGAGGACTGCCTAAATCTAGGAAAGTTCATGACTATCTGTATGTTTTTATGAATAGGTTTAGCAAGATGTGTATTTTGATACCTTGTAATAAACAAATTACAGATGAAGAAACTGAAAAACTGTTCTTTCAACATGTATGGGTTCATTTTGGATTACCCACTTCCATTATATATGATCGATACACCTAATTAGTGGGAAATTTTTGGTCAAGTCTATGGGAAGTGATGGACACCAAACTGAAGAAAGGAACAACATTCCATCCACGAATCGATGGCCAAACAGAAGTTGTCAACAAGACAATGATCCAGTTACTTAGGGGATATTGCAATAGACATCCTAAGATTTGGGATGAACATTTGTGTTATGTGCAGAATGCTTACAATTGAGCCAAACATTCTTCTACATAGAGATCTCCTTTTGAGACCTGTTTCAATTTCACAACAAGGTCTCCCTTAGGTTTTGTCTTTAGTAAGGACACAACATTGAGGGACAGAGCGATGTGGACAAGGCAACTAGGTTCATTGAACAAATCCAAGAGATCCACCAGCTAGTACAAGAATAGCTGGAAAAGAGCCAGGCTAAATACAAGGCAAGGAATGACAAGCATCGGATGGCGCATATTTTCAAAGTTGGTGATCAGGTCGTGCTGCATATCAGCAAGGATAGGATGCAAGGGGAAGGTACAAAGCTAAATCCTATTAGGTATGGACCTTTCAAGATACTTGAGAAGATTGGTGAGAATTCTTTTTTCCTTGATCTAGTAACTTACATGCACATATACTCAGTCATAAATGCAGATAGCTTGAGATTATTTGAACCTTCACTAATTAAGGATCCCGAAGAGCAGAGTCAATTGCCTTCTATTGGTGACTTGCTACCTGGATATCTTAATGAATTGTAGGAAGACACGACTCTAGATAGGAACATGAGAACAACGCACAGGGGAGATGTTGAGTACCTCAGAATTGGACTTCGCGGTTCAAAGCCGAGTAGTGCAAAATGGATAGAGATTGGATAGGTGAGAAATTTGTATTCTCACTTAGTCTATGATTGAAAACCAACTTTTGGTGGTCCAAAATCTTTCTTAGTGGGAAGGTCGTGATCCGAATTGGATCCTTGAAAATTATCAGAGTTCTATGACAGTTGCAAATTATGACAGACTTCAAAATATTGTAAACAATGAGCTATCAGGAAATAACCTCTGAATAATGGTAATTTGCAGCCAGCATGGAGAAATTACCTTTGGTCAAATCTCGCTGACCATTGGCCCATGGGGACTATGAATGGTGCAAAAATTGCAGTTGGGATGCTCAAACCCAAAAACGAAGGTTGTTTCTGATGCGCGATTGGACCATGGGGACAGTGCAAATCACTAATCATGCATCGTAGGACAAAACCCCTCGAGAAGGAAAGGCCTCGAGTGCACGGTCACAAGGGAAACCAGGAAGAAAAACACTAAAACGACAAGCAGGTCCCGTGCTCCAAAACCAGCGGAATGTCAGAGGCATATCGGGTGGTAAGCGAGTTTTTCAGATGACCAAGTGATTCCATACATTGAATGATGCGTGTTCGACAGATGAGAGATAAAACCGCTCTCATTGCAGGCTAATGGTCGAGCAAGTCACCTGTGCGATAAAAGCAATGATCGTAGGATCTGCAGACCCCAGATCAAATGGTAGAGATTGCACCCGATGAGAGACTGGATTTGGCGGAAGAATAAGCTGAGGCATATAAAGGTTTGAAGTCTAATTTAACCGCTGAGTTGGAGATTCATTTCAAAGAATAACCGAAGCAATGAACCATTCGAGGAAGAGCTGGTGCTCAGTTCGTGAAGGGACAAGTTGCCACCTCTCTGTGAAACGTTACACAATGGAAAGGACACAAAAGCAAGGAATTCCAAGCTGACAGAGGCAAGCGATCTAAAGGGCCGGAAGAGGAAGCAAACAATAAAGGGATGGATTGGCTTTAAGCCATGAATAGACAAGGAGACCGAGGAGACAAAATAGAGAGTGAAGCAAGAAGCAAAGAACAAAGAAGTCGAGCTGACTTGTAGAGCTAAGATAGCATCGAGCAGACAAAAATGAGAAGGCTTGAGACGTTTAAGCAATCCTTGTGAGGATATCTGTCAGGATCTACGTACCAAATTGGACTCATCCCATTAAGACCAGTTGAGGTTGAGACTTGGTAAGGGGGAGTCTATGTACTCTAGTGGCTTGGGGAGTCCAAGTATCACCCTACTAAGCATCATTTGTTGTAGGAGACTCAAATTGAGCTCCTCATTTTAAAAAAATCTGCTCAAAGACACAATAAAAAAGGCCACCACTGAAAGTTGGATCAGGAGACATAGACCAGGAGGATTGGGTGAATTCCTTATTAAATTGTTGTGTTTTGCATTTGCTTCCTGTGTTTCTGTTGCTATTTTCTAGTGTCTATTTATTTTGCAATCTTATCATTCCGTTTCCTAAGATAATATAGACAAAAACACCAACACATGAGTCTGTAATACCTACATTAATTTACTGAAATCATTCATAAGTGATTTTAGATCAGTCGATAACATAATATGGAATTTGTATTAATAAAAAAAAAAATCTTATGTTCAAGATAAAGTTCCACTCATTATTAATAAAATATATATTAGAAACAAGAACACCTCAATCATTATTATTAATACCCTTTGCATTCTCTTAAATTCTCTTAAATTGTTAGGATAAAGATTACTAATGTCCAGCATGGATGTAATGTGAATTATGGTGTTTCCATACCTGTCCCTACAACTAAAACAAGTATACATGCATATTTCCATCTTTAAAATTCTTTATAATAATATATTCACGCATATTAATGAACTAATATAACAATTTTTGAAACTTACTCAAAAGCAATCATCAATATGACTTTAATTCCAAAAATTGTTTAAATAAGCTTCCATTCTTCTTAAGTTAAATTATAAGATAGGTCACGAATGTAATGAAGTTTGAAAATTTTTGATCCACATCAAAAGCATTAGTCATGGATAAGCTACAACAAAAGAACCTACATTCATGTCTAAAAAGAAAAGCATAAATTTATGTAAGGACACTGATTTTATCAGCGACAGAGTAATGGATCATACAAAAAACTTACGAATTTAATATATTATCTAAACTGGGAAATTAAATTTATTGATTGTTTGTTCACAATGGAATTGTAGAAATAGCCTAGAAGTCAGACTCTGTATGCATAGAATATCTACATATCACATTTATTTGTAATTAAAAAACAACAAAATATTATTATTCAAAACAAATGGAATAAATTGAATGGCAACACAAAATATCGGGCATTTCTAGAAAATTGATGTAAAAAAAAATACAATATTTATATATCAGCACAATGTTAAAGTTGCACTTAAAAATGCAAAAGAAAATATTTTCATTTTCTAAGACTGAAAAACATTTTGTTGATAATTGTGCCATCTCTCTTGATATCTCTAGGGAGTGGCTTTAATTGGGTACCTCTACATTGGCTTTTCATCTATTTCCTTTTGCGTTAGATAAGGGGATCCTTGATTTCTTCCTTTTGGGAACAAAATCATACACTCTAATGTTTCAATTTCTGGTCCTCAATCTTCATCATAGTGGCTTTGGAGATGGTTGGATTTTTTCACCTTTAACAAAGAAAATGCACCACTATGTTTTTGCTTTGCATGAGAGAATATATGTCTTGAAACAACAAGAATTTCAACGTTCCTGTCATCAGGATTGTTCTTAACATTCATAGAGGAAATGAATTTTGAACTACCATTTCCCTGAATATATCTAGTATGATAGATGTCATAATTAATCATTGATTCTGTAGTAGATCACCTTAGTTCAGCCTTTTTTGATGTTGGATTTGACTCAGACATCCATTCTTAGCCAATAAGGTGGGAAAAAATACTTAAAGAATGTATTTTATTGTTACCCATCTCTTGTAAATTATTTCTTGGGTACTCCTGGGGGTGACCATTTTCATGGAGTAATTTCTTATCATTCTGAATTTCCTCTCCATAAAGGCACACACTTTTATAAATATAATCTCGGTTGTCCAACGAGGGCCTAGGAGCTTCCCTCAATTTCAAAGAGGACCTAAAATCATATTTTTATTAAAAAAGGAATTCTCAAGGAATTTATCTACCATCATATCTATAGTGTAGAGATTCTTTTGATTCAGAAGAAGATTTGATTTGTTCTTGGTTGTTTTGAGAAACTCTTTTCAATCTGTATCCATTACTGATTTTGCAAATATTTTTGAGGAACTTGGAATATGTTGTTTAGAATTTGGTAGATAATTTTGTGACACGATGGTGGGTTCCCTACAAGTATTTGGACCCCTTACATCTGTGGAAGCAATTTTCTTGGCACCATGTTTGTTTGCTTCTAACTTACTTTGGACTCTCGCATTTGTGGATAATTTTGGAGGGCCTTTATGAAATGAATCTCTAACCACATGTCTGATATCAATTGAATTCCTTGATCATATAGGAGAGAAACTTGTTTATTCTATTGAAGGAATCATACCCCTGGAAGTTTCACAAATTTGTGACAATTTAGCATTTTTTTCTTGGCCGAAAGCATCACTAAATTCTCATGTACTTTGGATTGGAAAGTCATTCCAGCTATGTGAGGATTCTGAGAGGTCATATCTTCTTTGAAAGGAATAGGTAGTCATATTTACTCATTTGAATAGCCATATGAATCAAATAAGGGCCCCTGAATATGTTGTCTCATTTGTAGATTTGACAAAGAAAAATGACTTTAATTAGATTCCATATCATTACTTTGTAATGAGGATGATAAATATTTCATGATGTATATTGTAAAATATTTAAATTATCTTCCTAGTAGGGATTTCATAAGTTTACTTCAACATAAACGATATAACCCACTTTTTCACTCAGACAAACAATAAGATACTAAACCAAAATTGCTGAGAAATGCCCTAGAATTAAAATTTCATTCAAAATATTTAAGGACTTAAATTATGCAACATGATTCCCAAATATCACTATGGACTAATGAATGAATCAACTTAAAATCAACTCAAACCAAGTCCATTTCTGGGAGTTTATGATACATGAATTTATTAGTTTTATAATTGGGCTTTTCTAATAGCATAAGCCTAAGGAATTTTCATTAATGGGGATGAAGAAAACGTTTTGAAGTGCCTTACCTTTGAGTTAACTAGTGAGATACATATAATGAGTGTTTTAGTATTTATCAGACAAAAACTAAAACTATGCAACTCTTTAAGCAAATAGAAACACACAAAAACTAGAGAAAATATGTGCATTGTTATACCACGTTTTGAGAAGAACTGGTCTCTACACTAGTGTCAAGTGTAGGGATATTGGATGATGACTGAACTACAATAAGTATATTTGGTCCATAGAACCACCTACCAATAAGAATTTCATGTCTATCAAACAACTAGAGAGATCTTGCAATGCACTCAGTTTGCTTATGCATTTCTCTCTTCACCTGGGTATCATTTGTTATCCCATGAAGAAATTTTGCATACAATTTTTCTAGTCAAATGTTAATTGTAGATATTTTTCGTCAAGAAGTTGCTACGAAATATATTACAACAAAAGGAGAGTGGTCAATTATAATGGTATGAATATGATTCTTCCATCAATGGTACTAGTAAGAACTACACTTTTACCCATAAATATTTTGCAAATACGACTATCCAAATGTTCATGTGTTAATCTATCCAACTGAAGTTGGAGTTTCTATATTTTCATATAGAGTCATAATATTTAATATATGACCATGAACACTCATGAAAGAAATTTATATATCTTTGGGCATGAAGCATTGAATTATTCATTGGAGAATGTAATTGAGGCTAAAAGATTGATAAATAACACGAGGCACTATGTTGGACAAGGAGATGGTACATTGGTACAAACCACCATCAGAATTTGAGAGAAGCCAGACTAGTCTACAACTTTGTTTTGACTTCAAAAATAATAAAATTTGTCTTGACTCTCAAGTTGCAATGTTGGATGGGGTTGGTTTATTAACTATAAGCTCAAAAATTTAATCTAGTGAATCACGGTCTGAAGCTAGTGAGACCATATTCATTGAGATCTATTACAGGGATGGTGCTCTTATCTATACAAAGCCCAAAATATCAATCCAGTGGATCATGATTGGATGATGGAGAGACCATATTCATTGATATTGGTAACAAAATTATTAACACTCAGAAACCATTGACATTTTTAGGTAGAAACTTCATAGCAGATGACATAAGCCCATGCTCTCAGTACCATGTTTTAGTTTGAATTAGTGGATTAGAACTCCAACAACTAAATAAATTACCACATACCTATGTCCATCTTTTAGTTTCTTCATAATAATATATTCACGCATGTTAATGAACTATTATACCAATTTTTGAAACTTACTCAAAACCAATAATTAAAATGATTTTAATTCAAAAAATTGTTTAAATCTAAGAAATGAAAGATGTCATTCTTCTTAAAACCAATTATAAGATAGGTCATGAAAGTAATAAAGTGTATGAAAACTGTTGATCCAAGACAAAAGTGGAACTCATGAATGATATACAACACAAGAACCTACAGTCATGTCTACAAAGAAGAGGCTAAATTATGGAAAGATTGTGACTTTGTCAGCTACATAGAAATCAACTACTTACACATTTAATATATTATTAAAAATGAAAAAATAAGTTTATTGAGTGTTTGGTGGGAATGAAATAGCCTAGACATCAGACTTTGTATGCAGATAATCTCTATGTATCGAAATTATTTGTAAATAAAATCAACAAAATGTTATTATCCAAAACTAATGGAATAAATTAAATGGCCACACAAAATACTAAGAATTGCTAGAAAATTGATGTAAAAAAATAGAATATTTACATATTAGTGGAACTTTAAAGGTACACTTAAAAATGGAAAATAAAACCATTTTAATTTTCTAAGACTAAAAGTCATTTTGTTGATAATACTTCTAGTTCCCATGATGTCTTCATTGAGTGTCTTGAATTGGGTACCTCTGCATAGTTATTTGATTTGTTACCTTTTGCTTTAGATAATGGGAGTCTTTATTACCTCATTTTTGGAACAAAATCACTCATTCTAATTTCTCAGTTTCTGATCCTTAGTCTTCATCATAGCGGATTTGGAGCTGGTTGGATTTTTTCATATTTAACAATGAAAATGCACCACTATCTTGTTGCTTTGTAGGTGAAAATATATCTCTTGAAATAACAAAAGTTTCAACATTCCTATGATCGATAATGTTCTTAGAATTCATAGAGGAAATGAACTGAGAACTACCATTTCCCTCAGTGTATATAGAATCAAGGATGTCATAATTAATCCTTGATTATAAAGCAGGTCGCCTCAATTTAGCCTTTTATGATGTTGGATTTGACTCAGGAATTTCTTGTAAACCCATTAGGCAGGAAACCACACTTGGAGAACATCTTCTATCTTCACCCATATCCTGTAAATGATTTTTTGGGTGCTCACAAGGGTGGCCATTTTCATGGAGTAATTGCTTATCATTTTGAATTTCCTCTCCATAAAGGAACCCTTTGATCAATATAAGCTTGTTTGTCCAACGAGATCCTGGGGACTTCCCTCAGTGTCAAAGAGGACCTAAATGAATCTCTGTATTAAAAAAGGAATGCTCAAGGAATTTATCTACCATCATATGTAAAGTGTAGAGGTTATTTTGATTCATAGTTCTTTGTTATTCCCAGAAACACTTTTCAAGTCTCTATCCATTATTGATTTTGTAGATATTTCTAATGAACTTGGAATATTATCTTTATAATTTGGTAGACGTTTTGGTGACACATAGGTGGGTTCTTTACCCATAATTATACCCCTTCCATCTATCCAAGATCTCTACTTGCACCATATTTTTTCTCTTCTATCCTGCTTTGGACTCTTGCATGCATGGATAATTTTGGAGGGTCTCTATGAAATCAATCTCTAAACACATATGTGATATCAATTGAATTCCTTAATGAATCAATAGATAACCTTGGTTTTTCTCTTGAAGGAATCACAGAATTGGAAGATATGCAAGCTTGTGACAATTTAGCATTTTTTTCTCGGCAAAAAAACATTGCCAAATTCTCACTTACTTTGGATTGGAAATTTGTTATAGCTATGCAATGAGCCTTGGAGGGCATCTATTCTTTGGAAGGAATAGCATGTTGGATTTTCTCATTGTAGTCCATAGAATATGCATTTGAATATTTAGATCAATCAAATGAGGGCCCCTCGTCTATAGTTTGGACAAAGAAAAAGGACTTCAATTAGCTTCCATATCATTTACTATCTAATGAGGATGATTTATACCACATGTTATATATTAGTAAATATTTATTTTGGCGTCCTGGTAGGGATTTTTTAAGTTCATTTCAACATAAACAATATAACCCACTTGTTCATTCAAACAAACAATAAGTTATTAAACCAAACTGCTAAAAAAAAGCACTAGAATTCAAATTACATTTAAATATTTAAGGACTTCAAGCATGGAATATGATTCCACATATTAATTTGGAATAATGGATGAATCAACTTAAAATCAACATAGAACAAGTCCGTTTGTTGGATTTTATGATACATGAAATTATTGGTTTGAGAATTTGGATTTTTCAATAGCATAAGCTTAAGGAAATTTCATTGATGAGGACTACGAAAAGGTTTTGAAGTGACTCTAACATAGTTGGGAAGATATAGATAATGATTTTATTTTATATATTAGACAAAATATAAAACTATGAACCTCTTTACGCGCATAAAAACACACACAAAAGTTTGAGAAAATATGTGCATAGTCATACCACATTCTGAATAGAACTAGTAGTTGCACTAGTGCCATGTCTAGGACTGCTTGATGATGACCAAGCTACAACAAGTAGTTTTGGTCCATACAAGTGCCTTTTAATAAGAATTTTGTGTCTATCAAACAATTGGAGAAATCCTACCATGCACCCAATTTTCTTCTCCATTTCTCTCTCCACCTGGGGATCATTTGTTCTCCCATGAAGAAACTCTACAGATATTTTTTCTAATCAGATGTCAGTTGTAGATATCTATCTTGGAGTAGTTACTAATGAAGATATTAGAACACATGTATATTGCTCAATTATAATGGTATGGATATGTTTCTACCATCAATGGTAATGTTGAGCACTACACTTCTCCGCATGAATATGTTTCATATACTACTATCCAAATGTTCATGTCTCAAGCTATCCAACAGAAGACTGAGTTTCTATATTTTCATAAATAGACAGAATATTTAATCTATGACAAAGAGAGCTCATGCAAGAAATTTATTTTGACTTGGGGAATGAAGCATTGTATTACGCATTGGTGAATTTAATGGAGACTACAATATTGATAACTAACACGAGGCACTATGTTGGAGAAGAAAATGGTACATTGGTACATAACACCATGAGAATTTGAGAGAAAGAAAAATAGTCTAAATATTGTTTTGAATTAAAAAATACTAATATTAGACATCACTCCCAAATCCCAATGTTGGATGGGCTTAGTTTATTAAATATACAAAGCCCAAAATTTTAATCTAGTGGATCAAAGTCTGAAGCTAGTGAGACCATATTCATTGACATATGTTACAATGTTCACTCTCTTCCATACAAGAAGCCCAAAAATCAATCCAATGGATCAATATTTGATGTTAACAGGCTCATATTCATTGAGATTGTTAATGAAATAACTAATACTCAAAAACCAATAACATTTTCAGGTAGAAACTTCATAGTAGATGATATAATCCCATGTTCTTAGTACCATGTGTTAGTGTGAATTAGTGTATTAGCACTCCAAAAACTAAAGCAAGTACCACGTGCCTATGTCCATCGTTTAAATTTCTTCATAATAATATATTCACACATATTAATGAAGTATTAGCAATTTCTAAACTTACTCAAAACCAATAATGAATATGACTTTAATTCCAAAAATTGTTTAAATCTCAAAAATGAAATCTCCCATTCTTCTTAAATTGAATTGTATGATAGGTCATAGAAGTAATAAATTTTATGAAAATCGTTGGTCCAAGACAAAAGTTGCAATCATGGATAATCTACAACATAAGAACCTACATTCACATCTAGAAAGAAGAGGATAAATTATGGAAAGACTTTGTGATTTTATTAGGTACAGAGAAATGAACAATACATATAACTTATGTTTGTTGCGGATGGAATTGTAGAGATAGCCCAAAAGTCAAACTCTGTATGCGGAGAATCTCTATGTATCACAATTATTTGTAATTAAAAAGAAGCAAAATGTTATTATCTAAGACTACTAGAATAAATTTAATGGCCACACAAAATACTGGGCATTGCTAAAAAATTGATGTTAAAAAAACATAATATTACATATTTGTAGAACCTCAAATCTCCACTTAAAAATGCAAATTAAAATGATTTTCATTTTATGAAACCGAAAGGTACTTTGGTGATAATTATGCCGACTCTCTTGATGTCTCCATGGAGCAACTTTAATTGCGTAGTTTTTCATAGCTCTTTGACCTATTTCCTTTTTATTTATATAATGCAAACCTGGATTACTTCCTTGTAGGAACAAAATAATTTTCTCTAATGTCTCAATTCTCGGTCCCCATTCTTCATCATAGTGAATTTGGATCTAGTCAGATTTTTTCACCTTTAACAAAAAAATGCACCATTATCTTCTTGCTTTGCAAGTGAAAATATTTATCTTGAAATAACAATAGTTTTGACATCCCTGTGATCAGGGGTGTTCTTAAAATTCATAGAGCAAATGAACTGAGAACTACGATTTCTCTCAGTGTATACAGAATGGAAAATGGCATAGTTAGTCCTTGATTATGAAGTAGGTTGCCTTAGTTTGACCCCTATTGATGTTGGATTTGACTCAAGCATCCCTTCTAAGTCCATAAGGCGAGTAACCACACTTGGCGAATAGCTTTTATCATCAACCATATCCTGTGCATTATTTTTTAGGTGCTCATGGGGGTGACCATTTAGATGGAGTATTTTCTTATCATTTTTGAATTTCTTCTCCATAAAAGCACCCTCTTTGAATAGTATAAGCTTGGTTGTCCAACAAGATCTTGGGGGCTTCCCTCAGTTTCAAATAGGACCTAAATGCATCTGTGTATTCAGAAGGGAATTCTATAGTGATTTCTATACCATGATATGTAAAGTGAAAATATTATTTTAATTCAAAATGATATTTTATATGTTCTTTGTTGTTCCCAGAAATGCTTTTCAAGTTTGTATCCATTACTGATTTTGCAAATATTTTTTATGAACAAAAAATATGTTCTTGAGATTTTAATAGATATTTTGGTGACAAGTTGGTGGTTTCTTTACCCGTAGTTGGATCCCTTCCATCTATCCAACATCTCTTCTTGGAACTATGTTTTTTTACCTTTATCCTACTTTGGACTCTTTCATCCATGGATAATTTTGTAGGGTATCTACGAAATAAATCTCTAACCACATCCGTGATATCAAGTGAATGCATTGATGAATCAAGAGATAGCCTTAGTTGTTTTGTTGAAGGAATCACACACCTGGAAGTTTCAAAAGCTTGTCACAATTTACGATATTTTTTCTTTTCATAAAGCATCGTCAAGTTCTCACTTGCTTTGGATTGGAAATTCACCCCAGCTATGCCAAGATTTTGAGAGGTCATCTATTATTTCGAAGGAACAATTTGTCATATTTTTTCATTATTTTCCATATAAGATGCTCTTGAAGATACATTTGAATAACTAGATGATTCAAATGAGGGCCTCTCAATATATTGCCTCGTTTTTAATTTGGACAAAGAAAAAGGACTTCAATTAGCTTCCATATCATTTACTCTATAATGACAGTGATTCATATTTCATGTTGTATATAGGAAAATACTTAAATTAGATTACTAATAGGGATTTTGTAATTTGACATCAACATAAATGATATAACCCACTTGTTCATTCAGACAAACAATAAGGTATTAAGCCGAAATGTAGAGAAAATCCATAGAATTGAAATTTCATTCAAAAATATTTAAAGATTTTAAGCATGCAATATGATTCCCACATCTCACTGTGTAATAATGAATGAATCAACTTAAAATCAACTCAAAACAAGTTCATTTGTGGGAGTTTATAATACATGAATTCATTGTTTTTAGAATTGAGATTTTTCAATAGCATAATCTTAAGGAACTTTCATTGATGAAGATGAAGAAAAGGTTCTGAAGTGCCTTACTGCTGAGCTAGCTAGTGAGATATAGATAATGAGTGGTTTTCTATTTATTAGAAAAAATCTAAAACTATGCAACTCTTTAAGAACATAAAAGCACACACAAAAATTTGAGAAAATATGTGCATAATCATACCACATTCTAAAAGGAACGGGTACCTGCACTAGTGTCAAGTCTAGGGCTACTAGATGATGAGTGAACTACGATAGGTATTTTTGGTCCATACAACCACCTACCAATAAGAGTTTGGTGTCTATCAAACAATTGGAGAAATCCTTCCATGCACCCAATTTTCTTCTCCATTTCTCTCACCACTTGGGGATCATCTATTATCCCATGAAGAAAACTTTGTTGACATTTTTGTTAATCATATGTGAGATTTAGATATCTTGGTTCAAGAAGTTACTATGAAAGATATTGGGACATAGGTAGAGTGCTCAATTATAATCGTATGAATTTTTTTTTGCAATCAATGTCATTTATAAGCACTACGCTTCTCCTAATGAATATTTTGCATATACTACTATTTAAATGTTCATGTCTCAAGTTATCCAATAGAAGAATGAGTTTCTATATTTTCATAAATAGTCAGAATCTTTAACCTATGACCATGAAAGCATTGGCATTATGACTAATGTGTTTTCCTTGATGGTAACCTTGTTGTAGAAGGATGCATATGTGTTTTCCTTGATGGAAATCTACTTGGAAAAAGAAGTCAACATAATGGTAGTAGGATGAACAAAGGCATAACAATCCAAAGATAGAAGAATGACAAAGGTGATGTTTTCTATGAAGAAACAATACATACACACATGGGTATGGAGAAGAGAAATCGTGTACAGCTTTTGCACCATGGTGTCCTAAATACCAGGGATGTTTACCATGGTATTGGCCCATAATAATTACCATGGAAAATAATATTTGATCCCATTGAAGAATACCATCGGAATTACTAAGGATATGACCAGTGGTATTGGATAACGCCAAATCTATATAAGGAGATGGAGATCAAAGTGATTAGTGTGCTTGTAATAGGTTATTCATGAGTGTTTGAAATGAAATAATTGTGCACCCAGGAATATGATGATGGATCAGATCCAATATATATGAAATGACTATGTATTGAATAATATTCTTATGGGTTGACCTGATATGTGATGATAATATTTTTATGTGTGATTATTTTGTGTATGCCAACATATAGGTATGTTTGAAGTTTTGTTGTGAAACAAAGTTTTGTGTCAATAATTACAGATATCTATGTAGGTTGTTTCAAAAAATGTGTATATATACAAGCGTCAGCCTACTAGGGCCTGACCTAGGTTCAGAAGTGATTTAGACAAACAAATCCCGAAACTACTGGCCCTTTCGGCAACAATCCACGGTGCATGGACTGAGGTCTCACCTGAGGTAGTATGGGGGGGTTCTGGAACTGTGTTTCCACACCCTAGGGATGTCTTGATGAAATTTAAGAAGTTCGCGAACCGAACCTGCTTGCTTGCTCTGCTCCACCCAGTCATATGTCCTTCGCAACTTGTGCAACTGCTTCCACGCAACTCTGTAAAGAGCGTGAAGAGGTGTTGTCTAGATCCTTTATCCTTACTGTGCTATTATTATAGATCTTAACTTAATTGTGTGGGCCCAATATTCTCATTAATCATTCAACATTCATAACTAGTGTGTGCAATCATAAAACTGTAAAGACATGCATAAATATAACAGAAGCATAGACACACAATATTTTAGAATCAACTTATCTTTTATTAATTCTCTGTCCATGTACAATCCCAACTCCTCCCTGCACACTCAGCTATAGGGGTCTACGCACATAGTTGCAGACTCTACTAGGCCTCTGCACACTCAACTGCGGAGCCTCTACCTATCACTATGATCCAATACCTTCAGATATACTTCTAGCTTCTAATCATGCATTCACATCTCTCTATTACTTGTCAAAAGTAACACTCCTTTTACACTTACAACCTCGCTCTATTTATACAATCCCATGGTCTGCGGACCATGGGTAGGCTGACACACTTTACATTAAATTACATTATCTTAGGGCGGACAACCCTAGACTCTTGTGCTCCACGCCCACATTTCACAAAGTCTTTACATTACACTTGACCAAAATTTGGGCTCCAAGCCCGAAAAACATGCTATGAGGGGATCCACTGCCCAACAGGTCCCCAACAAAATCATCGTGATTCGTCTCAAGTCACTCTACTGGTGTATTGATCTTTGTGCAAAGTCCATGTAACTGCGCCTATGTGGTTCCAAGGTCCACAGTGTGATGCTCTACCATCCACTAGATCTTCTCTAGTCGCTTGGCTGAATGCACACTGTCAAGGTCAAATCCCTGCCTTAGGTCATGCATTGCTTTCATGTGTGCAAGTTTTCCTTCGATGTTGGTCATGATGAAGAAGGCATCATCAATCCAAGCGTGGACATCTACTTTAAGAATTGAGTCTTTTTGGTATGTTCTGTCCACTTGTTCCTTCAACGCCTTCACCTGTTGTAGCCTCGTGAGCCACTGAGTTAGGACTATTGTCTATGCCATCCCACGCACACTATAATATTGCATTTGAAGCTCCCGTGCCTTTGTTTCCAACTGCTACATGCTAGGATCCTCTTGTAAGATTGTGAGGACCCCGAAGGATTCTTCTAACAAATTGGTACATCTCTACACTCCTTGTTTAATTTCTCCCAGCCCTTTTCAGGTATCGCCGACGAGCTATTCTCGAACATCTAGGGGCATGGAAGGTTGCGCCTTTAATCATAGTTCATCAATTTGCAAGTTGAGGTCCAACTCGATCCTCATAGCTTCCTCCTTTGCCTCACGGAATCCACTAGCCAATTTGTGGATCCACATTCCTATTGGTAGATCAGTCACAATTTCCAATTCTAGGATGCGGTGACATGCTTCTTCTACAATCTACTCCAACTATTGGTTCTACACCACTACTTCATCGTGTTTTAGGCTAAGTTGTTCAATGTTGATTGATTGTTCACTTAGCATTTTCACTACACATCCCTCCCTAGCGCAGACTTCTACTGTCGCTCCATCCTGTAGCCGGTATAAAATATCCCATGAAAGGGTAGCAAAGTTTACACTGAGTCCCTTGATACATCCGACCGTGGCTATATCCTCCATGCTATCCACTATAAGTGATCCTTTGGGAAGCATGATGGTGTTAGCCATTTTGGCCTACAATAGCTACTCTATTGCCAATGTTCCTGTGGCCCCGTAGGTGACTACCGTCCCCTCTTGTGGGGGCCGCACCTGAAGTCCCTAGAGTTGTGCCTTGATGGCCCCCAACAAATTTTGTTGCTCTATCATTGCTTCCTGGAGTGCTTCCCTATTGACCTTGCAAACTATGTCGTTTATGTCATATGGATCACCCTCTGTCATTGAAATAGGCTCCCCATCTAGTTTGGACGCCTTGGTCTTCTTCGGTGGCCCTACTCATTCCATTCCCCACAACTTTTTCAGTTGTGTTAATGTCATTCTCGGGTCCACGTCTTCCGCCGTGTCATTTGTCCCCTATCTTATGATCAGGTCTGGGCCTCTTACCTCCCACGTTGTGGTTGTCCTAGTTGTTGGTGCTATTGTTGCTTTGTCCATGGCCTTGGTCTACTCCACAGCGGCCTTTGCTACCTTGTGGGAAGCCCTTACCTCCTCAATGAATTTCTCATTCTAATTATGTTGTGCCAACAACATGGCGACATCCTTCTGTCTTTATATTCCTACCTCATTGTGCATTACTAGATATAGGGCGTGCCACTCAGGTGGCCATGAGTCAAGCACCGCAAAGACGGCGTCATCAATCGCGATGAAGGGGAGTTTGGTCCATTTCTACTCTGGGTCCTTCCACACCCTGATATACACATTATGAATATCTGCCTTAAAGTCTACAAAGCTCCGTAGACTATTGTATACTATAGGTGATAGGCATGGCCATTTGTTGATCCCTATCCCTATGCTTGCCTACATGAGTATCCAAAATATCTTGGTCTCACGGATCTGTGTAACGTTCCTTGTTGCCCATAGAGACACGTATTTCACTACCTCTGGCAAGTCCTAATCAAGAGGAGGAAACTGACTATCCTTCGGAAATTCCCCTATGACCAACAAGATGGATAAGAGCAACCACACATAGTGGAAGGCCTTACCCTACTCTTGGGCATCCTTACAGTTTGTTAGGAACTCCTCGCAGAGGAACTATGCCCAATTGAAATGTAGCCCCTCCTTGCATTTCTCAGCCAATGCGATGACCATTGCTGGTATCTTGTTTCCCTAGAATTTTGTCATTACTTTTCCTGCCAACAAGTGGGTGGCTACGTGCACCCCTTTGTCTTGAATGCTAGTAATGACATAGCCCTTCTGCTTCTTCTCCAAAAATTTTATTTCTTCTTCATGGCCTCTATGAGCGCCAAGTCTTTGCTTTGGCCATTTATTTCTTCGGGGTCCCTTCTCGGGTAGGGATGTCAAGAAATCCTATGAATAAGCTCTACCATGATGGGAATCAGCTCCTCCAGCCACAAGTACCCATCATGGACTAGTCAAAGCAGTTTCCTAATGCTAAATATCGTTATTGGTGCCTAGTGAAAGTGTGGAATCCATAGTAGGCGCAGCAGCCTAGTGTCCTCCACCCCACATAGCCATTTTTGTGGTTGTAGCACTGTAACTAACCCTTCCCTTCTCTGTTTCATAAGTTAGCTAGTCTCCAAATGTGGTAACGTTTCACTATCCACGAGGTCCCAATGTTCAAATTTCATCATTGGCACACGGACTAGGACTGATCCCTCAATTAGAATTGCATCTAGGAGGAGTGGGGTTTCAATTGCACTCTTAATGGCATCCACATCCTTGGGTACTTTTGCTTTCCCTCTCCGTGGGGGGACATATTTGGGCAGTTTTGCTGCAGGGCGCACTGTATGAATGTCTTCTACCATTTCTTCATTTGGTTCAATATCTTCTACAATGGCCTAGAGATCCTCCTCATCTTCATCTGTCTCAAGATTAACTTTCTTGCCCTTGTCTTCCATAGACATTTTATCCAACATTGAATTTCATGAAGACACATGGACTGGTCCTTCTGCATGTGGATCCTTTTTGGGCCTTAGTGTCTAGGGTGATTTAGGGATTTCCAGTGCATCCCCCACCAGTGATGTGGAGCTCTGCATGGCTCCTTTGATTTTGGACATCATTCTAATTAGGAAATCTTGTGTCTCGTTTGGAAATATATCAAATACTGAACTTTCTCTCACAGCCTCCAAATACCCAATTGATAGCACACCAACTGAATTCTCAAGCTTCCAAGGGTTGTCTGGTGGAGAGCCACCTGTTATTTAAAAGCCTTTTTGAATTCAAATTCAATCGTTCCCCCCTTATTTGATTCATTAATGTGAAGTTGATGGAAATTAGTCCCAAATATAGTTCTGACTTCGTGTCTTAATTGCCCGTTGCCTGCTCCTCGTTGCCGTAAATTAGATATCTTGTCATGAATAGTGACACCAATGGTCACTTCCAAGCCTACCCATGCAGCAGTGCAGTGCCCTATGCACGGATGCAACCCAGGTGTCATACTCATCCTACGGGCAACCCCCTTGTCACGTAGCTCCCATATAGACTCTTTTATAAGCTCGCAAACTCTTTCAATTGCTTGGAGCATTGAGACTATGCTCCCTACGAATAGTCAGGTGGTTGCACCATTTGTGTGAGACTTCAATTTCCCTTCCTTAGTTACCCTCATGCCATTCAATGCCTCGCGTTCCTCCTTATGTGGTCTGCTGCCCTGTTTATTTTGTCTAGTAAGGTACGATTGTAGCCATGGTAGTAGGGCCACAAAATCTTGTAACACAATAGTATGGCTGGCTATACCTTGTTCCATCATGCTTAGTTTCTCAGCACAGCAAGCTTGCATGACTTCAGTTTTCATTTTATTGATTTCTTTGTCCAATATCATGCTTTTCTTTCTCAAATGTACCCAATCATCTTTGAGTTCATGAAGTTTCACATTCCCTCGCCGAATGGCTTCTTGTAACTGCATAATTCCTTTACCCGGGTCTTATGATTTCGTCTCTTCTTGCCAGTGTTGGGATCACTTCCGTGCTTCAATTTTTTGCTCATGGCCCTATAAGCCCATCACGCCACTGGTATGCGCCGGTCCCAGTCAGTTCATCTCACCTGGTGAAGTTTGTTCATGATTCTTGATAGCCTTTTGAACGCTTCGACGTGGAATATTTGTGGTGTGCATCACTTTTCCTACTACTGTGTTTGGTTCTGATTTTTTATCCTTAGTCTGGGATATTCTTGCACTACACACGCCTGCACTGATTGACATAGGTGGGCGTGCAAGCTGCTTCATCCTAGCTGCCTAGCTCTCGTTCAACACTAGGGGATTCCAAATCATAAGCATATTTGTCTTCTACATTTGCGCCAGCTTTCAATGGTCTTCTGATGTGTACTCCACCATCGTGAGGGTGTTGCGTGCAGTGCCTATTCTAGCGCACCATACTGCTGCTATTCCGATCCTACACCTTCAAATTTGTCAGGGAAGTCATCCACCGCTGTCACCCCATCATAGGTTGGAAATTCCCTTGCCTTTCCCATCACGCAATGCAATGATCTAATCATCATGTCAATTTAGCGTTGTCACTTCGTGCAACCAGTTTTGTCTGCATTCTACTTCTTCGTCTGAATTCGAAGTGTAGGAGCTATCACGCTCCCAAGAGATTCTCCCATTTGCAGTTGGGTTCACTCGATATTGGTTTCATATCATTATATGGTAAATACAATCCAGCTCATCATCACTCTAATCATCGCGCACACGTTTGGTGTAGTGCACTCCTTCGACTGGATTTGGCAGAACTACTACGCGTAGGGACTTTTTCTTGAATATCATCTTCCACTTCTTTAGGTTGATGACTCCATTCATATCAGTGGCCCAGTCTATTCCTAGCAAAACGGGATAAGGATTGTTTTCATTTACAATATCTATTACTTCAAAGTCTATCTGTGTGCTCGCACCTTCGATATCAACTGTTACCCCTTGCAACCTCCCCATGGGAAAAATCATATGTTGGTTTGTTATTCATAATTGAATAGGGGACCACTGTAGTGTGGCCCTGCCCATGTGTTCCAATGTTTGCTTTGATAACACATATGCATCCAAACCCAAGTCCAACATTACCTGATCCATTTCATATTCACCAATCTGTGTCATTAATCTCATTTCCCTCACGGTGCACAATGCATGTTTTCCCAATTTCCGAACTACACACAGTTCCCCTAGCCCTGTGCATCTAGTGATCAACTCCTGTAGTCCGTTAACTTCCTTATTATCATGCAGTAGCTTCATGAATGTCTCCAAAAAGGTAGTAAGCATAGAAGGATCCATCCCTGCCTCTGGTTGATCCTTAATACCCAAAGTGGGGGCCTCCTCATTGCTCTTCTTAGCTTCCATCAACGTCTCCTTTGTGTGTTCTAAGTCAAACTTAGGTTCCTTTGTAGGAGCATTATGAATCGATGTATCTTCTTCAGGTTGCCTCCCCTTATCCTCCCCTGTGGCCGCACTGCCTCTGAGCATCATGTTCACATTTGTGTCTTCTTCATGCAGTTTAGACCTCATCATTTGGATATTCTGAGTCAGAGGAGGCTAGAGTACCCATTTCTTGCGCATCTGTACGATCAACATAGGACAATCTATTGCTTCATGATCAAACTGAGCACAGTATGGATAGGATATTCTCATTGGGTTGGTACAATCGTGGGCATAGTGCCATGGTCCTCTACAATTGTAACAATTTAACTGTCTGCAACACCTTCTTGGCCCCATTCCTCCCCATCCTCGACCTCGCTCCTAAAATCCCACATGCGCCATCCCCACCACTGAGTCAAGGGCTTGAGTTTCTATTTTCATCCAATATGCTGGGGTCTGATCCATCATTAGCTCATAGCTGCGACAAGTATGCTCGCCGTGGCCCACCGACCTATAGAAATTACAAAACAGTTACTAGGGTGTCGGTGTATACTTCTGCAGGAAATGACAATTATCCATCGTCTGTTTTCTTCCTATCTAACAGATTGTGTACCATAACGTGGGTGTCACGTTCGGCCCTACCTGTGCCTCCAGTCTCACCGGCATTTGCCCCCTCCAGCCAAGTAGTTCGTGAATACTAGAGAGTGTTTCTTGTCATGGCCTTGGCCTTTGCATTTTACGCACCATACTTCCTCATGCGCCTCTGGCTATGATGCCCTATCCCACTTCAAGCTCTACATGTCCAAGTAGAGGTTTTGTAGTTCCACGTGGATTTTTTGAACTCCCAGCCCTGGATCTTGTATCAGATTCTCATGCAACCTCATCGCCATTTCCAATGCTTCGGCCTAGGTAGAAAGTTTCTGTTGTGATAGCACCGTCCTCAGGTGTGGTGTCAGAAAGGCCATGAACCATGTTTGATTCTATGCATCTGTGAGCATCATATTAGCCTCATGGATCATACTCTTCAGTCGCTAATCCAGATCCCCAGGGGTCTCTCCTGGAAACATCGTGATCTCTTTAAACCTGATGATGGGTTGTGTCTCTGATTTCGGCCTGCTAAATTCTTTTTTCAATGCATTTTGGATCTCTACTATCCCTACATTTGGGTGGTCATTAGAGTGCTTGATATACCATGCCAACGCATGATCCTGCAGCACAGTCACCAATGTAACCTTCTTAATGTTTTCATCCGTGACCCCATGTGCTTCCCACACTGCTCTTACCATGAACTAGAACTGGTTTGGATCCTATTCCCTAGTCCTCTGAATACGAGTAGCTTGATCACACTTGCCATGCCAAATTGTGAGGTTAGTGGAGGTGGAGTGGGTGGAGATGGAGGTGAAGCGGGTGGTGGCATGGGTGGAAGGCATAGCTGCTGAATGTGCTACCTTATCAAACTAACTGCACTTCTGAGAGAGATTTGAGTGAGCTCTTCCTCGCTCTATCATGAAGGTGAAATGAAGGGACTGTTTCCTAATTCTTTTCTACCTTTGTGGATCTTTCCACTCCGTGTCGTTCCAAATAGTAATGTATTCACATAACCCACTTTTCACATAACATCATCTTAATCCAGGTATTCAAGGATTTAATGTACTTACCTCGTGGTCACTTGAGAAAACTTTGTCCTGCTTCACTATAGCTTAGGACCGTGTCTATCACAAACTCAGTAATAAATTCCCCTATTATCTGGACGAGCCAATGGTCCATAGCTCACGCGATCTTATCTTCTGATGCCTCTAGTCTATGCACCAATTCTGGAGTCCACACTATCAGCTGGTCAAGCTTACACCTTCCTTGGCTGTCGGCTAACCTAGCAAGCCAATCATATAGTTCATAAGGAAATGATGTGACGAAGATCTCATGGATTTCTGTATACACGTAGTGATCGAGCCACCTTTTCTCGAATACCTGCAGAGTTCTATTTTCTTGTGTCGTGAACTCATGAATCTTCTTGTCCAACACTCTTCAATTTCCTTCGTTGTTTGGTTCTAGTGGCATGACATCATACATCCCTTAGGTAGATCGCGATCTCTGCAACGGAACCATTTGTTGGCTTGTTGGGGCTTGACCCAAGTTTAGAAGAGATTTAGCCAAACAAATCCCAAATCTACCGACCCTTTCAGCAACAATCTGTAGTGCACAGATTGAGGTCTCACCTGAAATAGTATGGTAGTAGGGATGGCTTGATGAAATCTAGGAAGTTTGCAAACCAAAACTACACGCTTGCGCTACTTCGTGCAGCCATATGTCCTTTTCATCTTGCGCAAATGCTTCTGCACAGTTGTGTAAAGAGTGTGCCAAGGTGTTTTCTAGATCCTTTATCATACTGTGCTATTATTATAGATCTTAATTTAATTGTGTGGGCCCAATATTCTCATTAATCATTCAACATTCATAACAAGTGTGCGCAATCATAAAACTATAAAGAGATGCATAAATATAACAGAAGCATAGACACAAAATATTTTAGATTCAACTTATATTTTATTAATTCTCTGTCCAAGTACAATCCTAACTCTTCCCTCCACACTCAGCTGTAGGGGTTTGCACACACAGCTACGGACTCTACTAGGCCTCTACACACTTAGTTCTAGAGCCTCTACCTATCACTATGACCCAATACCTTCAGATCTACATCTAGCTTCTAATCATGCCTTCGCATTTCTCTATTACTTGTCAAAACTAAGACTCATTTTACATTTAGAGTCGTGCTCTATTTATAAAATCCCATGGTCCACAAACCATGGGTAGGTTGACACACTTTACATTAAATTACATTATCTTAGGGTGGACAACCCTAGTCTCTTACACTCTGCGCTTGCATTTCACGGGGTCTTTACATTACACTTGACCAAAATTCGGGCTTCAAGACCCAAAAACATGCTATGGGGGGATCTGCTACCCAACAACAAGGATCAAACTCTAAGTAGTATCATATTGATTCTTTAGTATGGAAATATGTATACGTGGGTATCAAATATCAAAGGCATGTAGATATGAGGAAGTGTTTTGTAAGGGTCCTGTACATATGCTAAGGTTTTGTGGAATATGATGTCTGATCAACTTGATCAATCTTATTGTGTTTGTTGTTGTTTGTCAATGAAGTCTTTCATGATGATTTGGGTTTAAGAGTGATGGTTGAGATTGAATGATTTGTGGAATGATTCATTGAATAGTGATGATTCTTCTATCTTTATGTGGTTCAGATATCTATGACTGGTTTTGCAAGTGATTCAATGAGTATTTCAATATGACCGTGACTTAGTTTCAAGGTTCATTGTTTTGAGAATCTGAATGCAAGTATTCTTCGTGGAAAGTGTGTATATACGTGGATATGCGTAAGAAAAGTAGTGTATATATTTTGATATATGGTTGATCAATGTTTGCAGCGACAAAATATGTTTTTTGTGACAAACAACTTGTATTCTAGATAATATATTTATAGTGATCTAACTGCTTTAGTTGTTTAATATTGATTTGGGTCTCAATTGGTACAGTGATTAAGTGATTTAATATGGTTATTGGTTTCAACTTTATTGTTTGATATTGAGGTTTAGTGATAGTAGTGGGTCCATTCTGAAAATTTGTTGTTACGTGGCCTATAGATTTGATGTTTTGGTTCAAGTGGATCCAGTATGAAAATTATGAAATGTGGTCCACATAGGTATTGAGGTTTGGAGCCTTAATTGAGGAATTTGAACCTTCCTTCTAGTGGTAGCTAGTAAATGCGATCAGGGGGTTCCAGCTCCCTTCCGGTGGATGCTAGTAAATGAGATCAAGGGGTTTGAGCTCCCTTCTAGTGGGTGTTAGAGGATGAGATAAGGTTGTATCCTTTTGTAGGTTGGTTCCTACATGTTGGTATGAATCTGTGCCAATACAATATTGTAAAAAATATTTCTTTATAATAAATAGAAGATAGAGATGGAAACAACTCCGGTTTTCTCCCACATTGGGTTTCCACCTAAAATTCCTAGTGTTCATGTGTACTGATGTGTTTCTTATGTGTGGTGGTTTATTCTATTCTTACTGCACATTGTCACTATTTAATTAATTCTTGTTGAAGTACTGATATACTAGTTCAAGTTAAAGAGATGATGAATTAATTAAAAAGTAATTTAACTAGATATACACTAGTTGTATGCATTATAGTCATGTACATATGCAATTTTACTTCAGTATAGTCCAGTACAAAAATCTGTATAAGAAAAGAAAAGTTTAAGTGATTTTTAAAATATTGATTCACCCCTCGCCCGTCAGTATATTTCCCAACAATTAGTATCAAAACAGGTCCTTAAGAAGAGGCTTTGATCGCTTGAAGTAGATCTGTCAAGTTGATGGCAAAGAAGAAGATAGCTTGAAGGAGGGATTTAGAAAACTGTGATAGCGATATATCATATGCAATAATAGTTATATATGTTAACAAATATTCAGGTTTACGAGCACCTTGCTTTCTATTGATCAAGAATGAAGAAGACGGTAACAAAGAATTATCAAGTATGGGATTTTATTCTAAATGTTGTCCATTTCCTTATCTATGAAATAGTTATAGTGATGATGATAGTGAAACAAACGAACTCACACTTATGGTTAAAAATGAAAGTAAGCACTCAAAAAAATTCAAAATTGTTGGCCCTGGAAGCAGAAGATGAAGGTAAGTAAAAAACACCAGACAATGAAGGCATACCTATGTTAAGTAATGATAACTATCTCCAATGGAAATAAAATATGAAGTCTAATCTAATGAACCTTGATGTTTAGTATTTAGTATGAAATGGCTACACCAAAATCCCTCCATAAGGTGAGGAATTGCAAAAGAATAGTAAGGCAATAAGTGAAATCTTTAATAGCATACCTAATTCAACATTAAATAGGGTTACTCATTATGCAAAAAAAAAGAAAGTGTGGGATAAGCTACAATAAATCCATGAAGAAAAACCAAAGTAAGGTTTCTCACTAGAAGAACTATCAAGTAATCATATCCCTAACAATGTGTCAAAAAATGAACATGACAGAAAAACAACCTTTGTTATGTTAGTTGATGATTCAAAAGAAGACAAGATGGAAGAAACTTTTGATCTTAGAACAAAACTTGATATTTCTTTGAAAAATAATGTTAATCTTAAAGATAAGTTGCAGGAATATTATAACAAGGATCATATTAAATTAGTAAATGTTGTTGTGGAATCTAAAGAATATTGTGAAGGTCTTGAAGATGAGACTCTCTCTCTAAGAGTATATCTTGAAAAATCTGATAAGTTGAATGAAGAACTACTTCAAGGATTTGAAGAACAAGAAAATGGATTGAAATAAGACATTCTCAAATTAAAGGAGAAATTGGAAGAAGGAAGAATGGTTAAAGAAGGTATGAAGAAGATGTATCTAGAAAAGGAAAATAAATATCAAATAATTGAGGTTGAGGTAAATATTCTAAAAGGTCAATTAGAATAAAAGGATAAACATTTGAGATTTCAAGATAGTACTATGATTTTGGATAATATTCTTAGCAGTCAAATGTCTCCCTCCATCAAATATGTTCTGGGTTTTCATGAAACTGTTGAAGGAGAATCTATTTCACAATCTGATGTGAGGAATTTAAAGTGTAACAATGCAAAAGCTGAGATGCTAAATAAAGAGATAATAAGTCAACATAATCAACAACCAAGAAAAAGTGAATCTTCAAAAAAATTCATTTATTCCTAACTATAGAAATGAAAATTGATTCTCTCCTGTAAGTAATAATGTTGAATTTTTTATATGTCGTAATTATGGACACATTGCAACTAATTTTAGAATTACATTGTTTCAATCACAAGAAAATAATTGCTTCATAGAAAGATCATGATCTTCCAAGTACTTAGGCTTATTTAAGGGATATGGTTTTTCTTGCAATATATTTGGTCACAAAGCCATTGATTGCAGTAGAAGGAATATGAAATAGAAATATTATGATTCCTCTACTCATATCATATGTTATGCTTGTAGCAAGTTTTGGCATGTAGAAAATGATTATGGGAACAAATCTATGGATCTCGTCAGACAACATGGCAAGCAACCAAATAAGAATATTGATGTCAAAAGAACTCATGAAAAATATGGATCCACCAACATTTCTCATAATAAGCAGAAAGAAGAAGAACAAATACTTGTTTCAAGAAGAAGACAAATGGTACATAGATAATAGATGCTTGCATCACATGACTGGAGATAAGATTAAGATGGAGTTTCCCAAGAAAAACCAATATGGTAAGGTTATTCTTGGAAATAACACTCCAACAAAAGTTATGGGAAAAGGTAGAGCCATAATTAAAAAACATAGAGGAGAAATTGATACTTTATTGGTTCAAGAGATAAAGAAGAATATTCTAAGTGTAGGTCGAATGGCAGATAAAGGAAATATAATTGTGTTTGCATCAACAAAATGCAAATTTATAGATGAATAATATGGAAAGGTCATAGCAAGAGGGTATAGAAACTCAGATAAATTATATGTGCCTGAAGTATTGAGTTCTCGCATATATGATGAGAATTTAGACTCAGAGTAAAATAATATGGTGCCCATTACAATCCATTGTTCTTAAAAGAATACTTCTAACAATGGCTGTAGAAGTTATGTGAGGTACATGACCTCATAAGAACAAAAATTACTACCAGATCCTCAGGATCAGTTATGTGTAATCTCAGGGGGAGTAATACTTATATTATTTTGATGAGGACTCACATGGTTATTTTGATATTCACATTTCTTACATTACTGACAGTGTATATGATGTAGTAATATTTAACAAGTATGGTCAGTACAGGCTCAGAGGGAGTTGTGGTTATGAAATTTCAACATTTTACTTTCCTATGGTGAAGAAACAGTAGGCTAGACTTAGGTAAAGGCTATGATATGCTTCTGAGTGTTATTATTTGGATTTTTTATTCTGATGTTGATGGTTTTATCCTGTGGATGCTACTTAGAAGTGGTATTGGCTAATGATTGTTTATGAATTGTTGCAATATGAAATTGATGACATGGATTTACTGATTGATGAAATTTTTTTGATGACCTTACTGATGGATGAGTTGATGTGATCAGACCTGACAGTGAACAGTTGGCACGGGTTCAGGGAGAGTATTTGATGTGCTTCTAATAATGCATTATTTTCATTATGATTGCTTAAGATTTTCTTGTTACATAATGATGCTTATATTAATGATGTTTATGTTGATGAATTTTTTGAATGATGCATCATGCTATGCTGTGGTCATGGGTTTCCTATGATGAAATCATGGATCATACTTATATATTGCGTGAGCCACATAGTTATTATGATGCTACTAATCATATTTATGATGATGGAAGATTCTTTTGATGATATGTATGGTAAATATGTTATGTTTCTTACATGTTGATCTTCATAAGTTCAAGGAGATAAACAAAGCTTAAGTATAAAATCTCATTATCTGATCAGTATCACTCATTACTTTTATGTTTTTTTCAATATGAATTCAAAGATGCATAAGTTGGATATGGTGCAATTATGGATGATGATTCCTATGGTTCTTTGCACTCACATGTAAATGATATGCTACATACGGTATATTGTTTGAGGATTGTTGGTCTTGATGATATCAAGGAGCTAGGTTACTAACAAATTTTGAGAAATGATGGTGAGATCACAATTTGTTATTGATGAACTTTCTCATTGATGAGAAGCTAGATAGATACTACCACTTCATGGGATATCATTGATGGGTGAATTATAGATATGGATCTTATGGATGATTAATTAAGTTTCCTATTGATAGTTCTCCTTGCATGAAGAAAATGATCCAAGAGAATAATGTTACGATAGGTTTCATGAAGACATCTCCTAAATGATTCTTGGAGACATAGCATACTTAGTCACATATTGATGATGTTAAGGAATGAGGCGAATTTTCCGTATCTTACTTTATGATGATATGCTTGGTTCTCGCATATGTTGATTAATGTATGAAAATATATGTTTCTATGCTTTGATGAGCATGGATTGAGGCTCTTCCTACTAAGGGAAATAGAATTTTGACCTTTATGAGGTCAAGAGGATGAGTTGATAGAAGATATCTATAGAAAATAGTATGTTGTATACTTGGTCACAGGTTGATGATAATAAAGCTACATTGTCTTATCTTACAAACTGATGATGAAAATGTGCATGTTGTTGTTCATATTGTTGCTAACAGATTGTTATGGTACAAATCCTATATGGTGTATTATAGTTATCGATGAGTATCATGGTCTTATTGAAGTCTTTTTTTTGGTCTCTTGATGTAAAGGTCATGTAAAGACCTATGTTATAAATCATTGTGAAATTCAGTCATGTATGGAATATTGTGATCAAGTCATTTAATACCATCCTTTTGGACATGTGATGTAATTTGCAACCCCATTATGTTGGGTGATAAATGTAAGCATGAGTTAATGGTGACAGGAAATTTCATGTCTTTTTTATTCATAGATTCATGTACTTCTTTGTAAATCTTCAGAAAATTCAACATGTGCTTAGAGGGATCATGGACAATATTTAGTGTTCGTACTCAACAAATCAGATCTATAACACTCATCTCGACAAAGGGAGAGAATCCTTCATTGAGCATTGGTCAGCTATCTTCCCTCGATGTCAGAGGGGGACAGAAGCTTGATGTTTGGAGAATGCTTGATGTGTTTACCAATATCTACAGGTGGTGGTGACCACACACCAATGTGGTTGCCATCAAGTCAAAGTTGGAGATTGTTGCCATTATGACTAATGTGTTGTCCTTGATTGAACGTACATGTAGCAAGATCGACATGTGTTTTCCTTTATGGAAACATACTTGGTAAAAGATGTCAATATAATGGTAGCAAGATGAAAAAAGGCATATCAGTCCAGAGAGAGAAGAATGATGAAGGCGATGTTAAGAGAAATACATTTGGATTTTTTGAAGAAAAGTCATGTACACATGCAGGTATGGAGAAGAGAAAGTGTGTACATTTTCCACACCATGGTATCCTAAATACAAAGTATCTTTACATTAATATTGGCCTATAGAGGCAACATATAGTTGATCCTATCCACGAATACCATCGACATTAGTAAGGATTTGACCTGTGGCATTGGATAAAGCCTAAGATATATCAAGAAATAGAGATCAAAGTGATTATTGTACATGTAATAGGTTATTAATGAGTGTTCTCTGAAATAATTGTGTGCCTTGGAATATGATGATGGATCAAATCCAATAGAGCTTAAATGACTATGTATTGAATAATTTGCTTATGGGTTGATTTGATCATTAACGAAAATGTTTGGATGTGTGATTATTATGTGTATGCCAAGATATGGGTATGTCTGAAGTTCTCTTTGCAGTGAAGGTTTGTGTCAATAATTACATATCCATACACAGGTTTGTTTAAGAAAAAGTACATACATACATGGATTAGATTCTAAGTAGTAGCATATCAATTTTTTAGTATGGACAGATCTGTATGTGGGTATGAAGTATGAAAAGCATATACATACGTGAACGATTTTTGTAACGATTGCATAGATATGCTAGGGTTTTGCTGAATATGATATTTGATGAACTTGATCAGTCTTGTTGTATTTGTTGTTTTCCGTCAATGAAGTTATTCATTATTATTTGGGTTTAACAATGATGGTTGAGGTTGAATGATTTTTGGAATGATTTTTTGAATAGTAATGATATTTATATCTGTATGTGGTTCAGAGATCTATAATTAGTTTTGTAAGTGATTCAATGAGTATTTTAGTATAAGAGTGATTCAAGTTTAGGTTTTAGGTTTTTCACCATCTGTACGCAAGTATGATTCATGGAAAGTGTGTATATAGACAGATATGCTTAAGAACAATAGTGTATATATTTTCATATATAATTGATGAGGTTTTGGAGTGACAAAATTTGGTTTCTATGATGAAAAATATGTATTCTGGAGAATGGATTTACAACGATCTAACTGCTTTGGTTGTTTGAGATTGATTTGGGTCTCAGTCGGTACGGTTATTAAGTTATTTGATATGATGATGGGTTTCAGCTTTGTTGTATGATATTGAGCTTAAATGATGGTAGTGGGTCCAGTTTGAAAATTTGATGAAACATGGCCTACAAATTTGATGTTTTGGTTCAGGTGGATCCATTATGAAAATTATGAAACATGGTTCATGGAGGTGTTGAGGGTTGGAGCCTTCAGTGAGGAAGTTGAATCTTCTTTCAAGTGGTAGCTAGTAAATATGGTCAGGGGGTTAGAGCTCCTTTTAGATGTGTGTCAGTAAAAAAGATCAGTGGTTGGAGCTCCCTCCCAGTGGATGCTGGAGAATGAGAGATGGTTGTAGCCTTCTGCAGGTGCGTGCATGCATGGTGGTATGAGTCATCGTGAGTGCAATATTGTAAGAAGTATTTCTTTATAATAAAAAAAGACAAAGACAACAACAATAATGTTTTTCTCCCACATTGGCTTTCCACCTAAAAATTGTGGTGTTCATGTGTGTTGATATGTTTATCATGTGTGGTGGTTTATTTTATTGTTACTGCACATGGTTACTATTTAATTAGTTCCTTTTGAAGTACCGATACATTGGTTCAAGTTAAACAGATGATGAATTAATTGAAAGGTAAGTTAACTGGATATACGCTAGTTGTATCCATAATAGTCATGTACATATGTACATTTACTTCAGTATAGTCATGTACAAAAACCTGTATAAGAAAAGAAAAGTTTCAATGATTTTTAAAATACTTATTCAGCACACCCCCCACCCTCCCCCTTAATATTTTTCCCAACAGAAATCTTATGAAATAAATTTATATGACTTATGTAATGAAGAATTGGATTTTCATTGGAGAATGTAATGCATATTACAATATTGATAATTAACACGAGCGAATTATGTTGGAGAAGCAAATGGTACATTGGTTCACACCACCATGACAATTTTAGCAAAAGAAGATTAGTCTACAACCTTGTTTTGACTTCAAAAATACTAGAATTAGTCTTCACTCACAAGTCCGAATGTTGGATGGGCCTGGTTTCTTAACTATATAGAACCTAAAATTTTAATCGATTGGATCACAGTCTGAAGCTAGCGAGACAATATTCATTGAGATGTGTTATAGGCTCATTTCTCCTCCCTCTACAAAGCCCAAAATATCATTCCAATGGATGATTATTTGATGTTGACGAGACCATCTCCATTGAGATTGATAATGAAATAACTAACACTCAAAAACCAATACCATTTTCAGGTAGACGCTTCATAGAAGATGACATAAACCCATGCTTTGAGTACCATATGTTAGTGTGAATTAATTGACTACCACTCCAAAAACTAAAGAAAGTACCACATGCCTAGGTCCAGTTTTGAAATTTCTTCAAAATAATATATCCATGTATATTAATGAACTATTATACCAATTTTTGAAACTTACCTAAAACCAATAATAAATATGATTTTAACTCTAGAAGAAAAAAAAATCAAAAATGAAAGCTTCCATTCTTCTTAAATTCAATCATAATACAATTCATGGAAGTATTAAAGTTTATGACAAGAATTGATAAAAGAGAGAAGTGGCAGTCATGGATAATCTACAAGACATGAACCTACATTTATGTCTAGAAGAAGAGGATAAATTATGGAAATAATCTATCAGTATCAACGATAGATATAATGTACATAATCAATATTAGAGCACATGAATCAAATAGTGTTACTCATTCTTTCTTCCCCTCCGTGATCCACACCACAAGATACAGCAAGAGGTAAGGAATTAGTCCTAAAACTCCTAGGAATATATGTTACATTGTTGGATTTGTAAGTACATCACTGATTATGTCATCTTCACCATCTACAAATACTTTTGCATCTTTCTTCTCCTCATTCATAAAATCTCTCCTTTCAGGCCTAGCATGTGAAGTAATAAATATCATCTTCTGAGCTTTATCCATTACAACCCTTGAATCCCATGAGTGTATACCTATCTCATAAATGACCAATTACATTTTATACCACAAGAAGTTAGATGCAGACATATCAACCAAATAACAACCCTTCCAGGTACTTTGAACTCATGTAAGCATGTTTCCCACACAAGTATTTTACTTTAACGATTGGCTATTTTCATTTCTAGTAACATGATTAGGTTGCTTCACCTGAACTGCTTGGGAATATAAGGGATCTAGGCCCTTGACACGCCATTTCATGAGCTCCATCAGTGCAATATGGGCATTGTCTCTAAATACCAATATGGTAATAATCTTGTCAACATCATTCTCCTCCTCACTTGTCAAACATTTGAAAGAGGGAAAATACTTCCCACTATTAACCCTAACAATACAAAGAGGGTCTAGAATAAAAGCAGTTTCCCATGTTGGGTGGTAATTCTTGGGAAATATATTTTTAGTAATCCCTTTCACATGTCCCTCATCGATGTTATACTTGGCACACCAATCCTTAACTTTTGTCTTAATTTCATCCCAGAGTGGCATACATTATGCTACCAAAGGTCTATTAGCTTCAATGTCTTTTACGATCATTTTGAACATCTTGACCAATGACAACACTACATCGAGGTCATTCTAGAAACTTATATCATGTGCCATATATGTAAGTTCCTTACTAACAGGATCATCTGCATAACTTACCTTGAAGGACTAAAATTTATGCTACATATCCTATTTTTGCAGAGTTTGTGGCTTTGTTGGTTGTTTCTGAATACTTTTGTTTGGTTTATTTGTCATTCCACATTTCAAATTGTATAACCAAGGGAACATATGACAAAATTCCACATTTCAATCCCAAAAATTACCAAACAATTATAAATCCCCAAATAATACCTAAACAAAGGCTTTTTGGTGTATTCGCATAAAATATCTGATAATCAATATCAATATCTTGATATTGAAATTTCCAACATTCACGGAACACTTTCCATCACATTCTTAGAGAAAATTATAACTGAGTAAAAAAATTGTTGGTGCTATATCTTTTGTGCTAAGGTACTATGTCTCACAGGAGGTTCACTCAATGAACCTTTGACATATCACATGCCTTCATGGAATATTGAAAAATACCCTTAATTTGACTACATATTGGAAAATACCTCTAAAAATCACATTATTTAACCCCTAACCCATACAAACCCAATAAACCTTCCCAATTTAAAAAACCTCTAATTTCACTAGATATTGTAGGTAACCATTTTTTCATTATAATTTTTTATACCCTTTTTTATTGTTTCATTAACTTTGGGATCCATTTTTAATACCTTCCAATATAAAAACCCTTTAACCCCTATTAATATATGTTCAATATATTACGTCATTTTTTCCTCAACATATATCCCTCAATATGAATGCACTTGGTATAGTATTTCTGCCCCACTGAAGCCCCCATACTATGTCTTTGATTTGAAGGTGATGAAGACTTAAGAAGGCCTAAGTTTTCTAGTGATGTGGATACAATTTTTTTCTTGTCTCGTGCACCTCCATTGGAAGTACTTTTCCCTCCTTGGAAAATGCTTCATGTAAATTTCATCATACCATTCAAAGAGACAAACCCAAAGAAAGAATAGAAGGATCTTATTAGCATGTTGCCTGATGAAGGCCTTTTTGAAATATTCATGTGTCTATCAACAACTCGATACTGTAACATATCTGCATATGTCTCTAAGTGTTGGCTTATGCTCCATAGAACCATGCGAAGAAGTGAAATCAAGGGATTCAACCCAAGCCCCAAAACTTATGGAGAAACACTAATAGAGACTAGTTAGAACAAAGTAAACTATGTCAAGAGAATGTAAGTTTATATGTTTATTCCATGTATACTCCTATTACATAGATAACTTTCCAATGGGTTCCAAGTTGATCCTAGACTCATGATAAAGGTTGCTGAAAAATATTATAATCCACACATTTTCATTAGATCCAACTATATTTCTTTGTAAGGTTTGATCGGATTCTTTCCTTGAGTTAGTTTACATGTTAAATATGTGGTTTCCTTAATTTTTCTTCAATATGTATTGAAAAGTGTTTATGATCCTACCATTATTGAATGCCCTCTTGACCAAGATTCCTCCTTGAAACAAGATTGACTAAGAAGTGCAATGCATGAGATACTATTCTAGACAAAATTTTGTTCAGTCTGAACATATATTTTTTATAATGCATCTAATAAACAATAAAAAACATCAAGAATGATACATCATGAAGAGAAAGGGAGGTAATAAAAAGGATTCCAGTTGTTTGTGGACAAACTTAATCTTTTTAGCACTTGTTCTTTTTCTTGACGATTCATTGTTTGCATTAATTCGCTCTTTATTTTTGAAATTTGAAAGTGAAGGGAAAAAATATTTTTTTAAATATTAAAGTGAGGGGCCAAAACCCTTGAATAAGGGTTTCATAGTCGAAGATCCATTTGACAAAGATGGAATTATGAATCTAAGTTCAGTTCTGTGATATTTAAGACAAAATTTTCACCAAAAACACATACACCTAATGTAAGCAAGCAAAATCTAATATTATTTTATGTTCAACCCGTAAGAAAATTGTACAATACAAAAGATTTGAAATCTTAGAAACACACTTATAGTACAAAAGATTGGAAATCTAGAAAAAATAATCATTTCAAATCAAGAAAGAATAATCAACAAGTATGATCTCAGCAAACAACAAAAACAATCAAAAGACCGTCGGGTATGCAAAGGTTAGCTATGAGCGGCTCAAAGGCTTTATTTCTTTAACAAGCATAGGTAAAAGATTGAAGCCTTAGCGAACGAAGTCATCTTTATACTCGTAAGGGTCAGCCTGGTGCACTTATTATCTTCACCTAAGAATGGAAGCATGCCGAGTTAGGAGAGTAGACTTTTAAAAAAAGAAAAAAATATGCACCCTATTGAAGAGTTTGAAACCGACAAAGTAACAACTTTTTCACACACGTTTAGGAATAAAACTTATTTTACGATGCCTACCAGATGCATGGTATGGAGAAAAATTGAGCAAAAATACCTTGAAGCAACGGGGACGATTTGGGGTTGAATAAGGAAACCCTTCTGTAAATGACACATAAAGAAAATTTGAACAAATATTGTCACAAAATCCAAGGCTCAATAATCGTCATCGAATGTGTCTATAGTCTTGTTCTTTATGTATCTACTTCCACACGAGTCAGGTGCCTTACAACACCCAGACTACAAAAAAAAATGGACCAAGAAGCAAAGAATTCAGTGAAGTGTAGTGAATCAAACCCTCGCGGAAACAAGGGAAACTATACTCATAAATCGGGTGGGAACCTTGAGCATGAACTCCAGCTATTCCTGAAAGTGCAACAACACACCGAGTAGACGACATCAATGAAAATCAACACGGTGATTTTAAGAGCATGCCACCTTGAGTGAGTCGTTGTTCAAGTTCCACACAACCTTCGCCGTGCAGGAATCACACTCGTAGCATAGTAAATCCTCCCCATTATTCCATGTTGTATGGTCGTCACTCAATGTGCCCAATAAGGGGAAGTGTCGAGGAAATGGGCAAGCTCCATGGCGTTTTTATGCTCAAAGTTCAGGTGTTTAGGTATTGGCTCAAGATTCAAGAGGGTGATAGTTCAACCAGTTCTTTCCATTGTCTAACAATCCATCGAACGGTGCCAAAGGATATAAAGTGGCAATTTAAGGGAGTTTTTCTCATAGGAACACCTTACGTCGTAATTAAAGTAAAAATAATGAAGTAAATTTAGTGTCAAGGTTTAGAATCTAGTCATTTTAGGTTTTAATAATTGGTAAATTTAGATATTTTGTTAATTGTAATTTTGCATTGTGGGAGTGTAGAATCAATTCCTACCCAACAACAATAATAATGTCTTATTGTAGTGATAATGTTTTTGTTGAGAACGTTGTGTTAGATGGTTTTATATTTTATATGTTAAGTATAGATAGATATAATTTAAAAATGTGTTGTTCTTGCCACATATATTTATGTAAGATAGGTTGAATATATTCTTCAAAAATTTATAAATATTAAAAATGAACTCGGTTTATTTTAATTTTGATAGTTCTTTCTGAATTTTAGCAACGAAAAATATAAAAGTATTTTAAATTCATAGCATAAATATAGCAAACGCATAAAAAATTATTCACATGACATTGTATTGCACAAACATTGCAATAAAAATTATTATAAAATTAACCCTAAACCAGTCATACTGTAAATAAATAATTTTAAATATTAAAAAAATAATAAAAATTCAATTAATAATATTCAAAACAAATTAATACACAATCAAATACATAATATAATGTCTATAATAATAGTTTTTCTAATATATTTATCACCATTAAAGTACAAACAAAAAAATTAGAAATTAAGAAATAAAATTAAAGTCATTATTTGGGAATGATTTATCTTTATTTTTTAAAGTTGTTATTTGAGAATGATCTATCTTTAGTTTTGTAAGATATAAAGTTAGAAAATTAAATTAAAAGTAGTTGAATTTAGGTTTTTGTGATCCATATCAAGTTGTATGGGAAGATTCTTTAGGGTAAATCACATTGGGATGTTTTTGTTAGATGTGTTTCAAACCAATAAGTGTGGTTCATTGTCACGACAAGTTGAAGAACTAGATCCTAGCTGCAAGTTAAATACATGAACCACACTCCTTAGTTCGAAAAGCGTTGACAAAAACATCTCAATATGATTTATGCAGAAAAATCATAAATTAAAGTAATAAAGATATTTTTTTTTAAATATTTAGTTATTATTTTAAAAATTTATTAATAAGTTTAATTTAAAAAATAATAATAATTTTGGTTTTTTTTGGAAAATAAGACGATAGTTAAAGTGGTAAATTTTGAATATTTTGTAATATTAAGGTGTCTTACCATCCACAGTACTTTTCCAAAGTTACGGGAGAGTGAGGTGTAGAGATGTTTCGTGGATATAGAGTTGTGGACGAAACAAAAACTAAAATTAAGAAATGGCTCGCTCCATGCGTGTCGGCTTATCTTTGCGTCCCACGTATTTCATCATCTTTCTGTAAGCCAATTAACGTCACCTGCCGAGACGCGTGAATGAATGAATGTGGGTGTGTACTTCATTTTTTAATATGAATGATAGAAGCGCCTTCATCATCCGTCATCCAATTGGCGTCCGCAGGAAACGCGCGTAAATGTGAATGCGTATTTCATTACCAAAACGATTTCTGTAATGAGGATCGCGGTCGATAAATGAGACAAGTCACTCCATGACATCGATGCCGTATTCTACTATGGAGCTTTTTGGCAATAATAAACTACCTTTAATTTGGGTAGTATTTGTTAAAATTTTAAGGTTGAATTGCTTAATTGGTATAATTCAAGTGCTTTAAGTTTTTTTAAGTATTAATTTTTTTATATAATTAAAAATGTATTTTAAATAATTAAAATTTATAATTTAGTTTATAGTTGTATTAGTGGATTTAACGTTTAAAAAAATTAAATGTAGAATTTCAACAATTTTTTTAATGTCTTGATTTTGTCTATTTTTTAGCATATTTATTTGGCCAATTTATGTGAAATTGGAGAAATTTGTTGGAATCAGAAATTTGAGTTGTGAAATCTATATAATTTAGATGACTAAAAGTTTTTTAATGCATTGAAATTATTTATGTATTCAAAAATAGATTTTAAATAATAAATACATAAATTCATTTATATAATGAATTCAAAACATGTTTTAAATAACTAAAAAAACACAATTTCTAAATAATTTGTATTATCTATTTCTAATAATAATAAGATTATATGGCTTAATTTTTAATTCTAATAGAATAAAAAAAATAGAACCAAAACCAAAAAAATTATTACTTTATATTAAAAATTATAAAATAAAAATATTTTATAAAATAATTATATTTGAATTTTATAAAATAATTATTAAATATAAATATAAATATAAATTAATAAATAACTTTAAATACTAAAATTAAATAATAAAGAAAATTTAAATCTAATTTAAATATTCATGGCCATTGTCCACTTAAAAATTTGTGTAATGTATATTCATAAACTTACTTTGCAATTTAATTCATAGAAAAAATAACTAATATAATTTTATATCAATTTAAATAATGTTATATATATATAACCCAACGGCTGCTTGACGCATCGTCTTCTTGTTTTCATAGAAATCACCAGATTGAAGTTAACAAGATCTTTAAGATTGTCTTTCAAGCTTTTCCAGTAAATTGGGCACGATTAAAGTTAACACAAGATATTTAAGATTATGGTTCCTTAACGTTTTTCGAGTATGAAGAAATTGAAGCTACTAATATGGATTAGATGATTTTTTATGTTTAGCGAAAGTTGAATATGTTTTTTTTTAACCGTTAAAAGTTTTTTCTTTGGGGAATTTGGTATAATCAAAAAACACATAAAATTTATTTGATAATTAATAATAAATATATTATTAATTTTGAAGAAATAGATGTGTAGATGGGAAATGTTTGAATAATAAATTTTATGTTATTGATTAATGTAAGAGAGGGAGTTATTGATAGAGGTTAGACGTGATTCTAAAACAAAGCAAGTGATTGTGATCTCTTTGACTATAAAACTGGAAAATGATTTTATATATTTAATTATAGGAATTCCAAATTTTAAAAATTTTCAAAATGGGGATGTCTAAGATGTTCAGTGTGCTATTATTATAAATGGAATGTATGAAACTAATTGATATAGGCAATCCCCTTGTAATTTTTCTTGGGATTAATGACTATCTGATAGAGAGAATAAACTTCAACATTAAAGTGGATATATGATTGATTTAAATAAATTACAACAAAATAAGTGCTTTACTTAAATTATTTAATGATAAGGTTTTGTTGTTGATATAAACAATATCTAATAGCAATCAACAATAAGACATGGTTGATATTTATGTTTTAATGGAAATTATGTCGTAAATGTTGATGATACTAAGGAAGATTATATGTCAATCACATGAATATTGCTATTCATTGCATTCATCCTTATTTATTTCTTGAAAACTATCTTTGTAATGAAGACATTGATATGGTTTCACTTATAATGATTTTTCATGAATTTTCACATCTATTAATTAATCTCCTTTTCAGAGTCAATGACATCCTCTATCCTCTCTACTTGGTTTTGACTACGCTTGCCTTTGACATGTTACTATTATATTTGATATGAAATCCTTAATCCAAAGCTCCACTTCTTTAATTATTTTCTAATGACATTCTAATCTTGTCTTCCTACTCTTTCTAAACCTACATAGTGAATTTTTTCATCAATTTATTTCTTCCTTCTTCAATTCTAGATTGCATTTTTTATTTCATCTCATATTTATTTAGGACTTCTATACCATTATTGCAAATTTCCTCTTCAATTCACCATAAGGAAAGATCCTTGTGGTGGAGGTCTTTCACATTACAAGATTGAGAACAAAAGATAAAAAAAAACCTCTACCACTGATCCAAGAGGATCCTTGAAATGCTTAGAATTTTACAGTTTCAGATGCTTATCAAACCAACTACAAAGTCGAAGAGTTCATCGTGCTGATTCTGGTGGTATATTCAGTTTGCAAAATGACCTTCGTATGAGGAATAAAACACATTCTCAATTTTTTCTCAAACAGTGAAAAAATGGGCAAAAGCAAGCCAAGTGGCAATCTTAGAGTAACGCATGTGGCAGAGTCAAGTCAAAGGCATCAGTCAAACTTTCAAGCGTGGGTCAAACCCGCTACCTGCAACGTCACATTACAAAACCTTAATGTTAGCCCATGACAATGTTTTATTAAACAATGGTGCATGGATATATTTAATATTTTGTTAAATGGTATGTGAGGGTAAGGGTTGGCAGAGCTCGCCAACCTAGCGGCCCCACCAAAACCGTGGAAAATTCTTTGACGCTCCAAATAGTTCAACTAAACATAGAAAATGGGTCTCCAACTATTGACCCGGATGTTGTTTAACCGTTATACAATGACATTCCAAACACCGGCATATGACAGCATGACATACGACCACATTGCCATAAGCTTTGTAACATCGCCTAATAAATATCCAATCACATGTCACAGGTCGAAGATTTTTAACACCGTCGTTCAACCATATTCAATGTTTAAAACTTTGGTTAAATATATATGTGTCAGTCAAATGGTGTAAACGTTAAACGTTCTTAAAACCATATGTTAAATATGGTTTGGGAAGACTGTTTGATATGTTATGTGTTTTAATATAATTGTGTTGAAGGTTGTAACATATTTAGCAAATGTGTTACGTTTGCAAACCCAATCTTGGGAGGCCTGCGGGTTTGACCTCAGGACCTCCCATGAACCTTACGAAATGCATTTCCAATGCACTAGGGCAAAGAGAGTTGTAAAATGGGTATGTCAAATATATTTTATTCTATTTTTGTAAATGAATTTTGAGGCATAACTTGGCCAACATTGATCTTTGTTTAATTATGTAGGTTTAAATCTATAAGTTGCATGGGAGAGCTGAGGCTGAGGCCTATCTTCTATATGTAGTCGTTAATGCCTGCATGCACGGTTCATAATGGTGAATTTTGATGTAAAGATATTTTTTGAGTATTTTCAATACAGCGGACATCCATTGGAAGTGGACTTAGAGATGTGGTCTAGGAGGGATGAACTTCGTCATAAAATATTTTGTGTTTTCTTCTTATTCTCTTTTTTTCATGCTTAATTTTAGATTTCAAGTTAATGTTTAAGGCACTTAAAAATTAATTTCCCTCATTATTTTACTTAGAAGACAACCTTAGTTAATATTTGGTGAAATTGTGCAATAGTCAATTCTACTGTTTTTGGATCAAATACAACCTCTTCCATTTCTTTTTTGAGATTATAATATATGTTTGCTATAACTGACAAGTAGAGCCTTTTTCCATGTTTTTTTTTTGCACTTGTTCTTTTAACATGCACTATTGTGCTAGTAATAAACACACATGAGGACGTGCACAAAACTACAATCCCTAATGCCTATATATTTGTTACACACAAATATTGTATTTTTTGTTTAATGATGCATTTGTGCTCGTATAATTATTATGCACCAAGTCATTCTTATTTTTATGGCACATCAATGCTCGTATAACTTTTATGCATTGATGCCTATATTACCATGTACACTAGAGAGATGTGAAATTCAAATATTTACAATGATATGTCAACCATTGCTGTTAAGAACCTATTTGTATATTATATTTAAATAACTTATACATAGGAATATTTAAAGTACCAATGTGTAATATAATCATATACAACATAATATTTTGAAACAATAAAAATTTATGTTATGTCATTTAAATTAATAATGCTTTTAATAATTTTAGCACTAGTGGCTATAATTCATAAAAATTATCATTTTCTATGTTTATGTCACTCACTATCTAGTGAGTTTAAAAGAATACAATGCAATGATATGTATATTTTTTAACCAATATATTTTAACAAAATTCAATTAATCATCTCAAAATCAAATACATTTTGAAATGAAATATGCACCCACATTAAAAAAAGGGGCTTATATCACTCATATTAAATTAAATAACGTAAACAACCACACTCATTCGCACATGTCGATAGGCGACGTTAATTGGATTCAGAAAGATGATGAACTAGGGGGTTGAAGAGATATGTGGAGACGTAAGGAGTCCTATGTTAAGTTAATTTAATTTAATTTATTTTTTTTATGGAGAGAAACACATGAAAAGAAGGCCCGTGAATTTGAGTGATAGTAATATATTAAGTGCAGAAATAGAGGAGGATCAGACGCTGATAGCCATGCAACCCTACCGGCTGATGATCCCCACCACCCATCACTCACCAACACTCTGTCATGGCATCATCCATCACTTGACCACTCTATATAATATATACTGTCCAAACAATTTGAAAAACCATATTATGTGGATAATCACTTTCATTTTATTTACTAATCTAATAGATAAATTAAATAGTTTGTAAATTTTTATAAACATCAAAACACTTCAAAATACTTACAGAGAAGAAGAACAATATAAATATTTTATTTTATATCATTATTATTAATTATTAAAAATAATACACAGTTAAATATATACACATTTAAAAAGCAATTAACAAAATTTTGAACCATTTACTATGGAGATTCTTGACATGTAAATAGGTTATGTTACAATACTATGAACCAATACATGTGTTATCGATATGACATTTTTTAAAATTAACCAATTTGATTAAAAATAGAAAAAATCATAAATACTTTTAACATAAATTTCGATCTTTGATGTGTGACAATTAGGAATTTGTTAAAATATTTTGTGGAGGTTAAATTCCTACCATCCATAGCTACATAGTCCTTGCCTCTAGGGCTAATTAATTATTTAAGGTTGTATGGAGTAAGGAAGAAGAAATGATTGGAAAATAATGAGAAAACATGCATAAAAAATGATTGTCAATCTGATGTGTCATTGTGGGGAGTGTTGAAGTGCAGACTAAACTACATTTTGAAAAAAAACTCTTAGTTTAATGTATGATGAGATCTTTACTTTAGCAAAATAATTTATTGTATCATAAATCCCTGATGCTTTTAGAAATTGATAAAATTTATCAATAAATAAATTGGATTTGGTCATAAAGTTAAATTTGATTTGATCATAGTCAATGTTTAATTGTGCAGAGCTTTCACTATGCAAAGGAAGCTCCCTCCACACAATGAAGGCTCTGCACAATGAAACATTGCTCTTTGCAACTCTCGCCTTCTTGCATGCATTCATTAAATGATATGAATAGGGGCGAATCAACTAGATAGATGTTAGGATTGTCTTTCACTGTAGATTTCTTTTGGTATGATTTGTTGAATTCCTCTTTTTTTGTTGTAGGAACATGTTTATTTGTAATCATATGTAAATATGTTATCCATATCAATTCAATAGGCTTCTCCAAATGTTTTGTGTAATTATTTGTAACTATGCGATCCATATCAATTAGTTCGTGAAAGATCCACACAATCAACATCATCAAATTAAAATAGAGATAAGCGTCTTCTGCACGATGAAAGTTAAATACTTATTTTTAAAATAAATATTTAAAAATGTATACCATTTTATATACTTGCAGAGGGAATATGTATATACAGAGTCTAGCACATGTCATTTAAATTCTTATTTTCTTTAAGAAAAGAAAATGTACATGTGTATAACTAAATTAATTACAAAGATTAATTTAGCATTGTCTATTGCAAAATGAAATATGGAGTTCTTCACAATATTTTGAAAAATAAACCCATAGTTTATTTTATTATGAGATCCTGCTTTCAACTTTAGTAAAACAATTTATTGTGTCCTAAGCCCCCGTTGTTTTTAGAAATGGATAACATTTACTATTAAATAAATCTAATTTGCTCATAGCCAATGCTTTATGGTGCAGAAAAAGCTTCCTCTATACAATGAAAACTTTCATTATAAGATTCGCACAATGAAACATTGATGCTCGCAACTTTGGATACCCTTTTCATTTTAATCTTTGCACAATGAAAGCTAGCTCCACATTATGAACTTCTTCAAATTAAAATAGAGATAAGCTTTGTCATAGTCAATGTTTCATTATGCGGAGGAAGCTTCCTCTACATAATGAAAGCTTTCTTTGTAAGATTGATAGAATGAAAGCTCCATACTATGAACGTATTCAGATTAAAATAGATATAATCTTAGTCATAGTCAATGTTTCAGTGTGTGGAGGAAGCTTCCTCTACATAATGAAGGCTTTCTTTGCAAGATTCACACAATGAAAGCTATGCACAATGAAACGTTGATCCTTGCAGCCCTGGTTTCCCTGCATGCATTCATAAATGAAAGTTAATTTTCTTTCATAACAATATAAATTATTTTTAGCCATTGATCAAATTTATTATTATATAAATTTCATTTGTTCATAAAGTTAATTTAATTTAATTTATAATATGATTTTTGTCTTTATAATTTTTTAATGAAAGCTTTCATTGTGTGGAGGAAGCTTCCGCTGGATAATGAAAGCTCTCATTGTAAGCTCTGCATCACAAAATCTTCCCACAATGAACATCTTAAAATTAAAACATAGATTACCTTGGTCCTAGTCAATGTTTCATTGTGCAAATATTTCATTGTGCGGAGGAAGATTCTTTTGCACAATTAAAACTTTTATTGTAAGCTCCACACAATGAAATACTAATCCCTGCAACTTTGAATTCCTTGCACGCTTTCATAAATGAAACTGGATTTGTTTTCATAATAATATTAAATATTTTCAACAATTGATAAAATTTATTATTAAACAAATTTGATTTGGTCCTAAAGTTAATTTAATTTCATTTATATTTATGATTTTTAGGTTTATAGTTTTTTAATGAAAGATTTCATTGTGAGAAGGAGTAAATTTATTATTAAATAAATATGATTTTGTCATAGGAAGCTTCCTTAGCATAATGAAAGTTTTTCATTGTAAGCTCCGTACAATGAACTTCTTCAAATTAAAACTAAGATAAGCTTCCTCCACATAGTTAAAGCTATCATTGAAAGCTTCACATAAGGAAAGCTCCACACAGTTAAATTGGTTCTTTTAATTATGGTTCTCAGTTTGCACCACAAGCTTATGATCACAAAAAAAATGTGTATTTGCCATGTCCACTTTGACAAGTTAAATATTTAATTATTAAGTAAATAGTTAAAACATTCGTAGAATTTTATATATGTGCAAAGGGAGTATGTATATATACAGAGTCTAGCATGAGTTCTATAAATTATTATTTTCTTTAGGAATACTAATTTAACATTTACTATTGCAAAATGAAAGATGGAGTTTTTCACAATGCTTTGAAAAATAAAACCCATAGTTTAATGTATTATGAAATCATGTTTTCAACTTCAGCATAATAATTTATTGTATCATAAGCCCATGTTGTTTTTAATAAAATTTATTATTAAATAAATTTGATTTGGTCATAGTCAAGTTTTCTTGTGCACAAGGAGCTCCCTCTTTACAATGAAAGCTTTCATTGTAAGCTCCACACAATGAAACATTGGTCGATGCAACACTGGTTTCCCTTCATGCATTCATAAATGACACTGAATTTTCTTTCATAATAATATTAATTATTTTGGAAATTGATAAAATTCATTATTAAATAAATTTGATTTGATCATAATGTTAAATTAATTTAGTTATGTTTATGATGTTATTTTTAAATTCTTATGAAAGCTTTCATTATGCAGATAAAGAAATGAAAGCTTTCATTAAAAAGTTATAAACCTAGAAAAATAAATATAAATTAAGTTAAGTTAATTTTATGAAATTTTTCTCTGCATAATGAAAGCTTTCATTGAAAGTTGAGCACAGGGAAATCTCCACACAATGAAACCGTCTACTACAATTATGGTTTTTTGCTAGGTGAAAGCTTCTTCTTTCTTCCCATTTCCACACTCTGCACAATGTAATAAATTTATGGAGATTTATTAAACCCCTTGCCTTATGTAAAATATTTGCAGCCAAATCATTGGGAAAAGTAGTGGCATAATAATATTAGTGTCAAAACACTCACCCACAAAATAGCCACTCACAAAATCAACAATTTTTTTTAATTTTAAATTGAATTGTCAAACACTGATAAATACGGAAAATAAAATACCCTTCACTAGGGGAGATATATCTGATGCTCAACTAATCAAAAATTAGAAATATGATATCCAAAAAATTAGAAAAAAAAATTTGAATTTCCGTGAAAATAAAAATATTCATCATTTTCCCAAAACATTGGTTAAAATTACAACAAACACACCCACTAGGGGAATTATGCCTCATCATATCACTAACTGAAAATTAAAAATAGAATTTCCAAAAAATTAGAAAATTATTTTTGAATTTAGGTGTGTTAGCCTCCTGCTACAGCAGGTTACTCATATTTCATGATTGACATTTTACAGGACAAATATGTCATACTTTGCATGCTGCAATGCTCCATATTTGCTGACAGACATCAAAGAAGCAGGTCATGAGAGAAAACCACTTAAATTTCATCCATTGCATTCTAATTTTTGAAGAATCTCTCAATTTTTGTAAAGTTCTCATCCAAGGAGAGGTCCAAACAGTCTAACCTTGGTCTCCCTAGGTTTCAATTTTTTGTTGCAGTATATAGAGAAAGAGTAATCTATCCAAACAGCCTAATCTTGGTAGATTTTAAACAAGTAGAGAATCAAAGGAGCCCAATTGCTTAATCTGGGCCCTTGGAAGAAATAAGGGTAGATCTAGATAGGAGGGTACTTAAAAACGAAAAAGAGCACATTAAGGGTTTGCTAATTCAAGTGCACCCAATTCAAGTGAAGAAAAAATATTAGGATTGCTAGGTTGGGTAGGTAGTGTGAGGCTACAGAAGTAAAGATGGTATTACCATTTGGTTTATCAAAAGAAGGACCCACAGCATGTATAAGTTGGCATCTTGGCAGTTGCCAGGCAGTACAACAAGGAAGCATGACTAACTTCCCTTTCCTTTCCTCCGTGAAATCATCTAACTAACATTCCTCTAGCAACCTTGAGATCTGCTCAAGTAATCCACTTTCAGTTCATTTCTTACTAAAACCAAGTTGACAATTGAGTTGACTTAGCGAAAAGAAGCCACATTTCTTGTGTAAAAAATTAATTTCTGCATAAATCATTCATTTCCTTATGCTTGAGCTTTGAATCCATAAGCTAAGCATCTCGACATCCCTTCTCATTTTTCAGAATTCATATTAACATCTAATTCTATTACATAGCTCCCTAAAACCATGTTCCCTACCCCTATTCTAAAAGAGACTATATAAAAACCCTATAAATACTAAATACCCCACCCCTTGGCAATCATAGCCAAATAAACTAAAGTCGGGAAAACAGTAGGTCTATCTAGGGCCCACCGTTAGTCCCTCTGCATTCACTCGCGATTTATTTGACTCTTGGTCGAATAAATAACCTTTCAACCCTTCTCCGCTCCCTTTTTGGGTTTTATCAATATCTGATTGATAAATAGCCAAAACACGACATCACGTTAAACCTTAATCCTAAGCTTAAACCACCCGCGGTCGTGATTATTTTATGGGTTAATGCGTGTGCATTTGCTTTAAAGTACGAGCTTTTTCTCGTCCCATATGCCGTCGGATCTGCTCTCCCAGATCCGACGGCCCTCATGCATATTGGGCTCTCCCTCACGATAGTCCATTAGTGCTCGATGTCTGACGGTTTCACCGTCGTACACCGGGATGCATGGTGTCTTCCTATTGCATCAGGCCACCCCTGACAAATACTGCGCCCGTACTAAAGGCGGTCTTATGCAATTTAAAACTGCTCTCCCTCCCGACCATGTGTCACCACCACGTCACCCCGCCGTACTACCAGGTCACCTGCTGACGTCATCAATCTGCCACGGTGTCCACTGCCACATCAGCATCCACATCATTCTCCATAACCGCTACCTGACAAAAAATACGTCATGATGATGTCATCTTCAGAAAACGCCAAAAATCCCAAAAAAGCGCCAAAATTCTGGAAAGTGAGTTAAAAGTCGTTAAAACGACTATTTTAGGTCATTTCTGTTTTTTACTACAAATGCAACGTGTATACGGGTTTAGTCATTTTTACACTCCCAAGACTTCAGCGGCTAGCCAACCTGCAAATTTGGCTCCACAATTCATCTCGGCAGCTGAATTCATCCTGTCAAGTGCCTCTCGCATCCTCGTAACAGGTATTTACCCATTTTTTACCTAAAACCCTGTTTTAATCTTTCTCTGCTCCAAATTCCAAATAAAGATTGTTTTTCAGCTGAAGAAACTACTCCCGCCAGCCACTCATTACTCTGCACCTATCGCTTGAGCTGGTCATTCTCAATAGACTGAAACCCTGAGCCAATCTCTCCGAGGAAAGGATTACTCCTCCCCTCTATTTGTTCATGGTCACCGACGAAGTACTAAAATCTGTGTTATTCAGCAGAGCAGCCCAACTATATTATGCTTCGTTGGTTTTACCCTCTGTTCCTAAAAGAAAAAGCCTGAGTTTCTTCTCCTATCCGCGAACTGGGCTTCCCAGGTGAAATTCAGTTCTCCTCCCATCAGCATTGCGTCCACTGCCCACTGAGTCTCTACTTTCGACCTATCCTTGTTAAGGCACCTAGCTGGAGTATTGTCACTCTTCTGCGTTCCATAAATTCTGTGTTGTGTGGCCCATCCGTAGGCCAATTACTAGCTCGGCTTATTGTGTTGTTCGCAGAACCTCAATTCCCGCCTCCAGTTGTTATTTCTCTCTATTCCATTCCATCAAAGCAATACAAAACATGGAGGTCCCAGTTGCCCTGAATATTGCTCCTTTGAATGCCCCACACATGAATTTAGACTGGATACCTCTAACTGACAGAGATTTCCATATTGAGGATATGAGGGGGCTTGAATCCCACCTCTTAACTATTTGCCAATTCAAGAACAATTATAAAAATAATGTTGCTCCCCTGGGAATTTGGCAATCCAGTATGCCTATCCATTATCTCCCAGAAGTCAATCTGCTGCCTAATTTTATTCATCTATGCCATTCTCTCTATGAACCCGCTTTGAGGGAAATCCTCAGCCCAGATGGGTCAGTATTGTTCCATATCACTCCTCAATCTATCAATCAAATGCTAAATTATGAGCCTCCTCAGTCCTTGGTTCCTCTCACCCTAAAAAATATGATTGATAGCGGTCCAAGGCTTTCCAAAGCAGAGATACTAAGAGTTAATCAGCTATTCATGATACCAAGATATCAGAGTTACCATCCTCCACCGTATCATCAAGCTTCATTAAATGAGATAGGCAGGCTCATGGTGGATATGATTTCTTACATCTTAGAATGTAAGACAGGGGAGTTTATAGATGAGATAGTGTTCCAATTATTAGCCATATTTACTCCAGGGCAGCCCCCTGCCATCACGTATGACTATGCCACATTCATAGCCAGCAAAATGCACGAGCAATTCATGATGATGGACAGGGAAAGGGTCTTCAAATACACCTCTTACATTTATCACCTACTGCTTTTTATCACCCTGATAATTTCAAGATCCCTCTCAGGAAATTTGATTGAAAAAGAGAGAGGAGATCTGTAGTCTTCTAGACTTCAGTCTTTTATATGGCCCAACGTTCTCCCTATACATATTGTGAGTTCATTGACCTCTTCATATACCCAGCTACTTGCTTATTATTGGAGACCCCTCCTCCCAGACTTACTGCCGAAATGAAAAGTATTTTGCATCTTTCCAAAGAATAGAACATTGGGGATTGGTACTTTTACCAAAACCATACAGTTATCAGAATTTATGGGAGTGAGTTATCACCCTATAAGCTGCCAAGATACGTTCCCATGAGGCTCTTTGCTTTAGAATATTTCAGACAGTTCAGTCATGCAGACTTAGTTCACTTCCATGGAAAAAATAAGAAAGCACAGTTGAAAATCAGAACTCAACTGGGTCCCTTTCTTGACAACAAAAGGGAAGAAGCCTGGAACTATGCAAATAAAATGTTGAGAGAAGAAATGTTGTTAAAACAAAGCTTCTACTGGTGACCATATGCCCCCGAACACTTCATAAGCTTTAGGAGGGTTAAAAATAAGCTCTCAGGGTTTGTGCACAAGCCAATCCCTCACATAGAGTAATATGCAAATTTACCAGAATGGGTAGAAGGTTCTTTAGATGATGAGCAAATTTCTGAAGAAGAAAAATTGGAGAAAGACGTGAAAGAAGTTGAAAAAAGAATTGACCTGGAATGTGTTCCACAGGTCCGCCCCGTACAACCACAACCAGTGGGAGCGAATACATCACCTGCTGCCTCGCCACAGCCAGCCAGGGAAGCCATATTGAAAGCAGGAAAGGACAAGGAAACAGAGAATTCAGAAGGACAGAGTACAATGGAGGAGCAGCCTCCTCTGAATCAGGAAAGAAACCAAGAGCAAAGTCCCTCAACACATGCAAAAGCACCTGAAATTCCTGTGCTACCAACTCCTCAACAGGAAGAAAGAGGTAAAAAGAGGGACCAAGCAGAGAGTGCAACCACAGGTACACCAACCGAGAAGCAAGGAGAGAAAAGGAAAAGGTTAAATCCCTATGCCGAAGAAGAAATCTCAGAGGAAACACTTGGAAACTTGAGAGGTGTGGGAACTTCAGCACAATAGATCCCTCCTATTTTGGAGACATCGGCCAGCTCCTTCCAGCAGGAGCGTGATAGACAACCAGGTGGGGAGGTTTCGTCCTCCAAAAAGCAAACAGAAAGGGGTGCAGACATTAAAAGGGCCTTTACTGAAATCAAAGCTAGGAATGAACCAATAAGGTTCCAGCTTTATAATCAACTGTTAAAAGTGGCCCCTACAAATCAACAAAGGCTGATGGCAGCCTATGACATGGAAGCAGGAAAAATAACTTTAAGTCATTTCGGGCCTACCGTACAGCAACCACAATCAGCTGCAGATTACATAAGAACTAATCTGGAAGTCCTTTCTAAGGACATACACCCTATAGACCAGATTGAGCTGCATAAGTAGACAGGAGAAATGGTGTACTCAACTCTGGGAGATAAAGCTCTGCTAGCTCATAGATTGAAGAACTCCTTGTATAATACCTCTGCCCAGTTAGAGTTGGAGAAGGCCTCATCATTGGCCAACGATAACAGGATAAAATCCCTTGAGGAAACCATAATAGAGATGGGCCATGACCCCAAAGATCCCAAGGGAACAGAAGCCTTGATCAAGAAGAAGGAAGAGGACCTAACAGCCCTCAGAAAACAAATGAAGCTACCACCAACTCTTCATCCTCAGACAACAGAAGTAGTACAATAGAAAGAGATAGAGGATGTGTACACCTTGCTTATGAGAATGAATCCGAGAATGTTGGACACTGAGAAAGCACTGGAAGAAGCTTTCCAAGGGAAACAACCTGACTTGTCTTTAAGGCCTCCTCCATTAACTCCAGTGATCTCAGCTCCCCCTCCAGCAGGTACTACAAAAGCATCTCCACCAGCTTCAACTTCAGCAACAGAGGTTTCAGCCACAACAACCACATCAACAACCACAACAGCAACCGCACAAGAAGCCAATTTGGGCATGGAGGCCATGTTAAAAGAGATTAAGGCCCTCGAAGTACAAATGACAGAAATGAGGGAAACCAAAGAAAAGCTAGCCAGAATTGAAGCTAGCTATGATAAATCAATAATTACAGTCACTGAGAAAACCAGGGAAATAAAGGCCCTAGAAAATAAAATAAAGGCCTTGGAGAAAGACCTCACTCTCCATGTGACCCTGGCTCAAATTAAAAAAAAATTATGGGATAATATTGGCAAGGCTCTCGTTGAGCAATGGAAAGGAATTCAAACCATTTTTGATCAGATATATTTGATGGCAATAGATCAGTATCAAACTCAAAAGGCCAGGGCATTATTGGCAGACAAGCCAGAACTAGCCAATAAATTGATTCACTTTCTAAACACTCATACCGGTGACCAGCTGACAGCAATGAACATTCAGAACAGAACAGAAACCATTGTGAGATTTAAAAGGGTACTAACCATGAGGAAGTTTGTCCAGACAATAGAAATAAAGTGCCAAGAAATGCAAACAGAGGTACAGGCCTTCAAACAAAGGATGGCAGATTTACAAAGCAGAGGTTTACCCAGCCTGGTTACTAGCACGAGAAAATTATTAAAGCAGGAGCAGTATGCATATAGATTACATACATATGTACAGAATCAGATCACTGCATCATCGAGCAACACGGAAGAAGCAGCTCCTCTCACAAGGCAGAGTTTATACAATAAACTAGAAGATCTATTTTACATTGAACATGAAATCAAGCATCTCTTTCCAGTCTGGCCCAATTATTATACATATACAGAAGCTGATGAGACTCTATTCAAACTAAGAAAACATCATTTACTGCCAGAAGATTGGTGGCAAAGTCTGCTTCAGATTCTACAGTTATTTGATTTTCTACATATTTTGCTTCTACAAGAAAATTGCATTGCACCATTTTGCTATCGGGAAAGTCCAAAGCAAACAACAGATGGAATTGGCACAGAGAAGAGTTTGGAAAAATGAACAGGTGGCAGGTGACAGCGCACCCAAAACAACTCATTAACATGGCGCTCATCAACCGACTTTCTCAGCCTAAGAGTCAATGACAATCAGGACACCTACAACAACTAATTAAATGCATCTACTTTCTCAGTTATTATTGTGTAAATTTTTCTTCATGAATAGTTATTAAGCATGTCAGAGTAGCTGGACACAGTTATGTCCAGATATTTTCCGAATGGGATATTTTGTAAATAACTTCTATATATTCTGCGAAGGCAGATGTATTAAGGGTTGGTTGTTTTTTATAATTTTGGGATGATAGACTCCGAGGGAGACTCACACTGTATGCTGAAAAAATTTCTATAATCAAAGATTGCTCACGAGCATGGAGGATGAAATGTTGTTGTGTTTAAATGGTTGAGGATTAACTGTGAAATTCTTGTGCTGTCGCATGACTCAATAAGTACCTCTTATCTCTGTTTTCACTCATGAATTATGCTCTAAAACAAAAGAAAGAAAGATTAGCTTAGAATTTGTTTAAATACAGTCTATGCTCAATTCCTGCTGTTTGTTCATGTTTTCATCTGCTTTAGGCATAAATATGAATTCCATATGGCTCATATTTTCTCTAATTCATCATGTGTTGCAGTTATCCGAAAATTCTTAACTGCTTATGGATACAGTTCATTCGTTTTCCCTTTGTTGAAGATATTGAGAGATTCTTTATTGCCTCTCATCCCTCAGTTGCCATTTCATCTCTTTAAAGTCTAAAGATTGTGTTGTATACAGCTAGCATGCTTCACATTTGTCTATGACCAAGAAAATGCACCAACAGCTTAACTCCTTGACTCCACACCCAATGGTTTGAAATTTTCTGCCCTATTCTTTGCCTCTCTACTTGGAAATATCTTCCTTCCATCTGAAACTCCATCCAAACTTACAGCAAAACCCTTAAACTCAATACCTAGCCAAATATCATCACCAACAAAGCTAAATCATTAAGAGAGAGCCCTCTCTGATTGCAGGTGGGCTAGAACCTGCAATCCAAAGATTGGTTTGTGGTTACCTCAGCTGTATCCCTACAGGAGCTTAGGGACAACCTGAGTGATAACATAATGGCGACTCCTTTGGGGAATTTCTCAAATAAATTCACAAATCAAGTTGGAAAGATCCAAAGAGACAACAATAGTATCCCCAACAGAAGCAGTATATAGGTTTCCTCAAAATATGCTTCTCTGAAAAATTTTCAAATTTTCTTCAAATCGTCAATGGTGGTCAGAGGCCCTTCAAAGTTAAATACATCCACCTGGCAGCTCTACTTTAAAATTTCAATCAAAGACCCCACTGGAGGAAGGAAACAGTTCCAAAGTTTAGGTAATCCAGGTTTCAAACTGCTAAAAGCAATCAAACAGGATGTCCAGCTCTCTAGAAAATCTTTCATTTCATGAAGCATTAGATGGATTTAGGAAAAGTTTATCAGAATTTGAGCTTAATGAAGAATTTCTAAGATCGGTGCTGTCAAAAACAAAAGGAGCCATCATAATCTTTTTCTGGATTTAGTGATTGAAAGATATGAAAGAGAAATTGAGTTATTACAATCTCAAATCTTGTCATATAATCTTCGTGATCCTAATTTTTTTTTTCCAAATCTTCCTTCCCCAAGTCACGAGGAAGTGATGTTACCGTCTGATTTACAGATAGGACAGGATCATGTTTTCAAGGCAAATACTGAGGAAGTGGCGACCTGGTTTATTATCAAAGATACAGCTGTTCCAGCAGATCAAGGAGGCTTAGAAAATGTAGTTCTACAGGATGTGTTTATTGATCCTATAGCCGACTACTTGGAGTTGCTCCTCAACTTAAAATATTTAACATGCTATCTCAGTAAGCACCAGGTACATCAACAGCGGTATTTCTATGCCTCTGTGTTGGTTATAGGAACAAATGATCTGAGAATGCTTTCCGCTTCATTGACAAACAGTCAATCACCTCAGTTTCCTCTACAGTTGCTTAAATGGCTACATTGGCTATTTCACTTCACCTGATCAGCTAAAATAAATACACATTAGTATAGGTAGGTAGGATTTCAATTTTATGTTTGGACAACAGCCTGGCCATAGTGGAAGCCCGAAGAGAAGGTCCTAAGCTCCTCAAGTCTGCTGTCATGTTCATAAATAAACTACGCCATCAAAGGAAGGTTCAAAGCACATCCATAACAGAAGAATCAAGCCAATCTGACCTGTTGTTCTTGGCTTCTCACAAGGAAAAGCCATCCCCAAGTGGAGCCACTGTTATCCTCCTGCTGTAGCAGGTTACTCATATTTCATGATTGACATTTTACAGGCCAAATATGTCATACTTTGCATGCTGCAATGCTCCATATTTGCCGACAGACACCAAAGAAGCTGGTCATGAGAGAAAGCCACTCAAAGTTCATCCACTCCATTCCAATTTTTGAAGAATCTCTCAATTTTTGTAAAGTTCTCATCCAAGGAGAGGTCCAAAAAGTTTAATCTTGGTCTCCCTAGGTTTCAATTTTCTATTGCAGTATATAGAGAAAGAGTAATATGTCCAAACAGCCTAATCTTGGCAGATTTTAAACAAGTATAGAATCAAAAGAGCCCAATTGCTTAATCTAGGCCCTTGGAAGAAATAAGGGTAGATCTAGATAGGAGGGTACTTAAAAACGAAAAAGAGCACATTAAGGGTTTGCTAATTCAAGTGCACCCAATTCAAGTGAAGAAAAAATTTTAGGATTGCTAGGCTGGGTAGGTAGTGTGAGGCTACAGAAGTAAAGATGGTATTACCATTTGGTTTATCAAAAGAAGGACGCATAGCATGTATAAGTTGGCATCTTGGTAGTTGGCAGGCAGTACAATAAGGAAGCATGACTACCTTCCCTTTCCTTTCCTCCATGAAATCATCTAACTAACATTCCTCTAGCAACCTTGAGATCTGCTCAAGTAATCCACTTTCACTTCATTTCTTACTAAAACCAAGTTGACAATTGAGTTGACTTAGTGAAAAGAAGCCACATTTCTTGTGTAAAAAATTAATTTCTGCATAAACCATTCATTTCCTTATGCTTGAGCTTCGAATCCATAATCTAAGCATCCCCACATCCCTTCTCATTTTTCAAAATTCATATTAACATCTAATTCTATTACATAGCTCCCTAAAACCATGTTCCCTACCCCTACTCTAAAAGAGACTATATAAAAAACCTATAAATACTAAATACCCCACCCCTTGGAAATCATAGCCAAATAAACTAAAGTCGGGAAAACAGTAGGTCTATCTGGGGCCCACCGTTAGTCCCTCCGCATTCACTTGAGATTTATTTGACTCTTGGTCAAATAAATAACCTTTCAACCCTTCTCCGCTCCCTTTTTGGGTTTTATCAATATCCAATTGATAAATAGCCAAAACCCGACATCAAGTCAAACCTTAATCCTAAGCATAAACCACCCGCGGCCGCGATTATTTTGTGGGTTAACGCGCGCGCATATTCTTTAAGCTCCGAGCTTTTTCTCCTCCCGTCTGTTGTCGGATCTTCTCTCCCAGATCCTACGGCCCTCATGCATATCAGGCACTCCCTCACGACAGTCCGTTAGCACCCGATGTCTGACGGTTTCACCGTCGTACACCGGGACACATGGTGTCTTCCTATTGCATCAGGCCACCACTAATGAATACCGTCCCCGTACCAAAGGTAGTCCGATGCAATTTAAAACCGCACTCCCTCCCGGCCATGTGTCACCACCATGTCACCCCGCCGTACTGCCTGGTCACCTGCTGACGTCATCAATTTGCCACGGTGTCCATTGCCACGTCAACATCCACGTCAGCTGCCACGTCATTATCCATACCCACTACCCGACAAAAAATACGTCATGATGACGTCATCCTCAGAAAATGCCAAAAAATCCCAAAAAAGCGGCAAAATTCTGGAAAGTGAGTTAAAAGTCATGAAAACGACTATTTTAGGTCATTTATGTTTTTTACTACAAACGCAACGTGTATGCGGGTTTAGTCATTTTTACACTCCCAAGACTTCAGCGACCAGCCAACCTGAAATTTGGCTCAACAGTTCATCTCGGCATCTCAATTCATCCTGTCAAGTGCCTCTCGCATCCTCATAACAGGTATTTACCCATTTTTACCTAAAACCCTGTTTTAATCTTTCTCTGCTCCAAATTCTGAATAAAGCTTGTTTTTCAACTGAAGAAACTACTCCCACCAGCCACTCATTAGTCTGCACCTATCGCTTGAGCTGGTCATTCTCCACAGACTGAAACCCTGAGCCAATGTCTCTAGGGAAAGGATTACTCCTCCCCTCTGTTTGTTCATGGTCGCCCACGAAGTACTAAAATCTGTGTTATTCAGCTGAGCGGCCCAACTATATTACGCTTCGCTGGTTTTAGCCTCTGTTCCTAAAAGAAAAAGCCTGAGTTTCTTGTCCTATCCGCGAACTAGGGCTTCCCAGGCGAAATTCAGTTCTCCTCCCATCAGCATTGCGTCCACTTCCCACTGAGTCTCTAGTTTCGACCCATCCTTGTTAAGGCACCTAGCTGGAGTACTGTCACTCTTCTGCGTTCCATAAATTCTTTGTTGTGTGGCCCATCCGAAGGCCAATTACTAGTTCGGCTTATTGTGTTGTTCGCAGAACCTCAATTCCCACCTCCAGTTGTTATTTCTCCTCTATTCCATTCCATCAAAGCAATACAAGACATGGAGGTCCCAGTTGCCCTGAATATTGCTCCTTTGAATGCCCCACACATGAATTTAGACTGGATACCTCTAGCTGACAGAGATTTCCAGATTGAGGATATGTGGGGGCTTGAATCCCACCTCTTGACTGTTTGCCAATTCAAGAACAATTATAAAAATAATGTTGATCCCTTGGGAATTTGGCAATCCAGTATGCCTATCTATTATCTCCCAGAAGTCAATGTGTTGCCTGATTCTATTCATCTTTGCCATTCTCGCTATGAATCAGTATTGTTCCATATAACTCCTCAATCTATCAATCAAATGCTGAATTATGAGCCTCCTCAGTCCTTGGTTCCTCTCACCCTAAAAAATCTGATTGATAGCGGTCCAAGGGTTTCCAAAGCAGGGATACTAAGAGTTAATCAATTGTTCATGATACTTAGATATCAGAGTGACCATCCTCCACCGTATCATCAGGCTTCATTCAAAGAGATAGGCAGGCTCATGGTGGATATGATTTCTTACATCTTAGGATGTAAGACAGGGGAGTTTATAGATGAGACAATGTTCCAATTATTAGCCATATTTACTCCAGGGCAGTCCCCTGCCATCATGTATGACTATGCCACATTCATAGCCAACAAAATGCATGAGAAATTCATGATGATGGACAGGGAAAGGGTCTTCAAATACACCTCTTACATTTATCACCTACTACTTTTTTATCACCCTGATAGTTTCAAGATCCCTCTCAGGAAATTTGATTCAAAAAGAGAGAGGAGATCTGTAGTCTTCTGGACTTCAGTTTTTCATATGGCCCAACATTCTCCCTATACATATTGTGAGTTCATTGACCTCTTCATATACCCAACTACTTTCTTATTATTCGAGACCCCTCCTCCCTGACTTACTGCGAAATGCAAAGGATTTTGCATCTTTCCAAAGAATAGAACATTGGGGATTGGTACTTTTACCAAAACCATACAGTTATCAGAATTTATGGGAGTGAGTTATCTCCCTATAGGCTGCCAAGATACGTTCCCATGAGGCTCTTTGCTTTAGAATATTTTAGACAGTTCAGTCATGCAGACTTAGTTGGCTTCCATGGAAAAAATAAGAAAGCACAGTTGAAAATCAGAACTCAACTGGGTCCCTTTGTTTTCAACAAAAGGGAAGAAGCCTGGAAGGATGCAGATAAAATGTTGAGAGAAGAAATGTTGTTAAAACAAAGCTTCTACTGGTGACCATATGCCCCCGAACACTTCATAAGCTTTAGGAGGGTTAAAAATAAGCTCTCAGGGTTTGTGCACAAGCCAATCCCTCACATAGAGCAATATGCAAATTTGCCAGAATGGGTAGAAGGTTCTTTAGATGATGAGCAAATTTCTAAAGAAGAAAAATTGGAGAAAGACGTGAAAGAAGTTGAAAAAAAAATTGACCTGGAATGTGTTCCACAGGTCCGCCCCGTACAACCACAACCAGTGGGAGCGAATACATCACCTGCTGCCTCGCCACAGCCAGTCGAGGAAGCCATATTGGAAGCAGAAAAGGACAAGGAAACAGAGAATTTAGAAGGACAGAGTACAATGGAAGAGCATCCTCCTCTAAATCAGGAAAGAAACCAAGAGCAAAGTCGCTCAACACATGCAAAAGCACCTGAAATTCATGTGCTACCAACTCCTCAACAGGAAGAAAGAGGTAAAAAGAGGGACAAAGTAGAGAATGCAACCACGGGTACACCAACCGAGCAGCAGGGAGAGAAAAGGAGAAGGTTAAATCCCTATGCCGAAGAAGAAATCTTAGAGGAAACACTTGGAAACTTGAGAGGTGAGGGAACTTCAGGACAACAAATCCCTCCTATTTTGGAGACATCGGCCAGCTCCTTCCAGCAGGAGCATGATAGACAACCAGGTGGGGAGGTTTTGTCCTCCAAAAAGCAAACATAAAGGGGTGCAGACATTAAAAGGGCCTTTACTGAAATCAAAGCTAGGAATGAACCAATAAGGTTCCAGCTTTATAATCAACTATTAAAAATGGCCCCCACAAATCAACAAAGGCTGATGGCAGCCTATGACATGGAAGCAAGAAAAATAACTTTAAGTGATTTCAGGCCTACTGTGTAGCAACCACAATCAGCTGCAGATTACATAAGAACTAATCTGGAAGTCCTTTCTAAGGACATACACCCTATAGACCAGATTGATCTGCATAAGCAGATAGGAGAAATGGTGTACTCAACTCTGGCAGATAAAGCTCTGCTAGCTCATAGATTGCAGAACTCCTCGTATAATACCTCTGCCCAGTTAGAGTTGGAGAAGGCCTCATCATTCGCCAGAGATAACAGGATAAAATCCCTTCAGGAAATCATAATAGAGATGGGGCATGACCCCAAAGATCCCAAGGGAACACAAGCCTTGATCAAGAAGAAGGAAGAGGACCTAGCAGCCCTCAGAAAACAAATGAAGCTACCACCAACTCTTCATCCTCAGACAGCAGAAGTAGCACAACAGAAAGAGATGGAGGTCGCGTACACCTTGCTTATGAGAATGAATCAGAGAATACTCGACACTGAGAAAGCACTGGAAGAAGCTTTGCAAGGGAAACAACCTGACTTGTCTTTAAGGCCTCCTCCATTAACTCCAGTGATATCGGCTCCCCCTCCAGCGGGTACTACAACAGCACCTGCACCAGCTTCAACTTCAGCAACAGAGGTTTCAGCGACAACAACCACATCAGCAACCACAACAGCAGCCGCACAAGAAGCCAATTTGGGTTGGAGGCCATGTTAAAATAGATCAACGCCCTCGAAGTACAAATGACAGAAATGAGGGAAGCCAAAGAAAAGCTAGCCAGAATTGAAGCTAGCTATGATAAATCAAAAATTACACTCGCTGAGAAAACCAGGGAAATAAAGGCCCCAGAAAATAAAATAAAGGCCTTGGAGAAAGACATCACTCTCCATGTGACCCTGGCTCAAATTAAAACAATTTTATGGGATAATATTGGCAAGGCTCTCATTGAGAAATGGACACAAATTCAAACCATTTTTTATCAGATAGATTTGATGGCAATAGCTCAGTATGAAACTGAAAAGGCCAGGGAATTATTGGCAGACAAGCCTGAAGTAGCCAATAAATTTATTCACTTTCTAAACACTCGTACCGGTGACCAGCTGACAACACTGAACATTCAGAACAAAAGAGAGACCATTGTGAGAGTTAAAAAGGTACTAACCATGAGGAACTTTGTCCAGACAATAGAAAGAAAGTGCCAAGAAATGAAAACAGAGGTACAGGCCTTCAGACAAAGGATGGCAGAGTTACAAAGCAGAGGTTTACCCAGCCTGGTTACTAGCACGGGAAAATGATTAAAGTAGGAGCAGTATGCATATAGATTACATACATATGTACAGAATCAGATCACTGCATCATCGAGCAATACGGAAGAAGCAACTCCTCTTACAGGGCAGAGTTTATACAATAAACTAGAAGATCTATTTTACATTGAACATGAAATCAAGCATCTCTTTCTAGTTTGGCCCAATTATTATACATATACAGAAGCTGAAGAGACTCTATTCAAACTAAGAAAACATCATTTACCACCAGAAGATTGGTGGCAAAGTCTTCTTCAGATTCTACAGTAATTTGATTTTCTACATATTTTGCTTCTACAAGAAAATTGCATTGCACCATTTTGCTATCGGGAAAGTCCAAAGTAAACAACAGATGGAATTGGCGTAGAGAAGCATTTGGAAAAATGAACAGGTGGAAGGTGACAGCGCACCCAGAACAGCTCATCAACATGGCACTCGTCAACCGAATTTCTCAGTCCAAGAGTCAACGACAATCAAGACACTTACAGCGGCTAATTAAACGCATTTACTTTCTCAATTAGTATTGTGTAAATTTTTCTTCATGATTAGTTATTAAGCATTTCAGAGAAGCTGGACACAGTTATGTCCAGATATTTCCCCAATGGGATATTTTGGAAATAACTTCTATATATTCTGCAAAGGCAGATGTATTAAGGGTTGGTTGTTTTTTATAATTCTGGGATGATAGACTCTCAGGGAGACTCACACTGTATGCGGGAAAATTTTCTATAATCAAATATTGCTCACGAGCATGGAGGATGAAATGTTGTTGTGTTTAAATGGTTGAAGATTAACTGTGAAATTATTGTGCTGTCACATGACTCAATAAGTACCTCTTATCTCTATTTTCACTCATGAATTATGCTCTAAAATAGCAGAAAGAAAGATTAGCTTAGAATTTGTTTAAATACACTCTATGCTCAATTCCTGTTGTTTCTTCATGTTTTCATCTGCTTTAGGCATAAATATGAATTCCACATGGCTCATATTTGCTCTAATTCATCATGTGTGGTAGTTATCCATAAATTCTTAACTGCTTATGGATACAGTTCATTCGTTTTCCCTCTGTTGAAGATATTGACAGATTCTTTATTGCCTCTCATCCCTAAGCTGCCATTTCATCTCTTTAAAGTCTACATATTGTGTTGTATACAGCTACCTTGCTTCACATTTGTTTGTGACCAAGAAAATGCACCAACAGCTTAACTCCTTGACTCCACGCCCAATGGTTTGAAATTTTCTTCCCTATGCTTTGCCTCTCTACTTGGAAATATCTTCCTTCCATCTGAAACTCCATCCAAACTTACAGCAAAACCCTTAAACTCAATACCTAGCCTAAGATCATCACCAACAAAGCTAAATCATTAAGAGAGAGCCCTCTTTTATTGTAGGTGGGCTAGAACCTGCAATCCAAAGATTGGTTTGTGGTTACCTTGGTCGTATCCCTACAGGAGCTTAGGGACAACCTGAGTGATAACAAGGTGAAAATAAAAATATTCATTATTTTCCCGAAACTTTGGTTAAAATTACAAAAACACAACAAAATAATGTAAAGTGCATCCACTTTGACCACGAGGCTAATGTTATAGTTCTTGGAGATATAGACTAATAAATGGATAGTAAACATAGATAGGCCTCAAAACACTTACCTCATGGTACATCTCACATTGCCAAGTATAAAAAAACCATAAACATAAACTAAATTGTAACATTAATATTATCATTGTTATTAATTTTAAGAATAATTGATATATAAATTACACACACATATTTAAAAAAAAACATCCACGTAATTTTTAATATTTAAAATAAATTTTTGAAAGCTCTATTCCAAAATACACATTTCTATCAGCATAATTAAGTTTTTTTTTAATCCCATTTCAATCATAATAAGAATAAAATAAAATATCATTGACCATTCTCACTACTTGATTATTTAAGTGATTTTTAAATATAGTCTTTTAATAATAAGAAATAGTTTTAAAATATTCTAAAAAATTAAAAACTTTTTTATTAGCATAAATAATTTTTTATTACTTTTCTTCTCTATATGATGTAATACAATTTCCATTGTTCAACTGTTTACCAATATATTATTATATATATCTATTATCTAATCTATATATATTATATATATTATATATATATTTATATTATATATTATATATAATATATATATATATTAGATAAACAACAATTTTTCCAATTTCCTTGACAAATAGAGTTGAGTAATCAATATTAAAGTGTTCGAAAATTAATTTCAAAAGATGTTCATTCAACTTTTCATATCAAGCTTGTGGTGCTTGTTTTAGGTCATATGAGGATTTGATAAATATGAATGCTTGTTGTTTTTATATCTTCACGAGAAAACCTTCTACCTAAGAAATGAAAACATTTTCTTCATAGTTTCCATTCATGAACGAAGTATTAACTTCCATTAGGTGAACTTTCCATCCATTTTGAGTTTTCAAGGGAAAGAGAGCTTGGATGGTAGCCCATTTTTCTATGGGGGCAAAGTCTCTTTATAGTAGACATCTTCCTTTTGTGAAAATGTTTTTACCACAAGCCTTCATTTGTGCTTATCAAGTGAGCCATATAAATTGTATTTGTTATTCTACGCCCATGAGTAGTTAATTGGTTTGGCTCTAAATTGAGAATCCGCCAACTTCCATGTTCCATTCTTTATGAGAGCATCATACTCCCTTTACATTAATGTTTTCCATTCATCATGAGAATAATATTATTTAAAGGAATTTAGTTCAAATTTAGTAGATAAATTCAATTCACAATCATTTGAAACATCCATATCATCATTTGAATCAAAATCATCTCCATCACCTCCATTCTCTTTGGTGGAAATTATGTTTCATGTCTTTTCGACCTCATTAGGATGAACACTTTCAAATGCTTTTGTGAGCCATTTTGGGGGCCTTTCTGAGATGGTCCAGGTTGCTCTACTTATTGAGATGGGGTTGAATCAAGATTTATCCTTCCAATCCTCTCAGTGACATCACTTAAAGGGTATTCCTAATCTAAAGAACTGATCAAAACTTCACGAGGGGGAGAAAATGCTTCAGAAGGAGATTCCATAGATTCATCCAAGATAGGGATCCCCCCTTCAAGATGTGGAATCTCATTATCAAAGTCATGATATGGTTCTACATGATCGAATCTATCCAAATGATCAAGATTCCACTCAACAATGTTGTCAGTATTGGAATATTTAAGAAAAATCACATCTCTAGACAATACAAACCTTTTATTCACCTCATTGTAAAGTCAATATGCTTTGACAGTTTCTAAATACTCCAAAAATATTCATTTTCCACTACCTGCATCAAGCTTACTTCCTTTTTCTTTAGGAATCAAGGCATAATAAGTTGAACCAAATCCCTTGAGATGCCCTACTGAAGGAATGTGGCCATACCACATTTCACGTGGTCTTATTTTTGAGTGAATGTGATAGAAATCTATTTTTGAAATATACCACACATATGATTACATTATCCCAAAACATAAACTTCACATTTTTTAAAGTCTACATGGAGTGAACGATATTCAAAATAGCCCCGCTCATTCTTTCAGCTGCACATTTTTGTTAAGGATTGTATGGAAAAATGGTTTGATGTTAGATCCCATGTTGGCAAAGATAGTTTACAAATTCACTATAATTATATTGTTTTCATTTACCCAATATGTGATTGGTCCTCATCTTCAATCCATGCATGAAAATTTTTGAAGCTTTCAAAATCTTTTAATTTACTTTCTAAGAAATATACCCAACACATTACAATGTAATCATCAATAAAAGTAATCATATAAATATTTATATTTGCAGAAGGAATAGGCATCGAAACACACAAATCAAAATGAATCAGTGCAAATTTTCTATGTACTCTAGAAGTAGAATCATGAAATTGTTGTTTTCTATGTTTTTCTGAGATACAAGCATCACATCACTTTAGTTTCCTTGGAATAGTTAGAAAACAAGAAACAACAATATTTTTTAATAAACAAAGATTATTAGAATTAAAATGTCCAGATCCTATGTGCCATAGATGACTAGATAACAATGTACCTTCATTGTACTCATAAAGGTATGCAAAGTTTTGTGCATGAGAAGATGTTCCTTGCAACTTGACAAGTCTTTCCTCCTCTGCTATAGTCATGGAAATTGTGTTTTTAGATCGTTTTGTTATCTCTACTCCATCAAACATATGAATAGAGTGGCCTTGTTGGTGAATGTGAACAAGGGGAAATGCATTTTTTTATAGCTCTAGAAAGTGGAGTATATCATGTATAAGAAAAATTAGGAAGTCTAGGAAGTTTAAATCTTATGGTGCTAAGTCCAAATGGCTTAAGACATGAATTATCTATGAATTGAACTACTACATCCACATTTTTATTAAGGTATTCAAAGAATTATCTCCGAAAGGTCATATGTGTAGCACCCTCATACCACATCTACCCAAGTAACCGACCAATCGGGGTAAATATGCGACGAGAGGCCACTATAATGGGATTCAACCTCCTAAGTGACCTTAAGGAAGTGGAATCAACATGAAAACACTACAAAAACCTTCCACATCAGCAACAAAACTCATAAGATCCATCCCAACCCCTCAGGTAACAAGCCTCTCAAACCCACTGAAGTTTTAGTGCATCAAACCCTTGAATGCTCCCTTGATATGGAAAATAGTGCATCTCGGAGTCTCTAGAAGCTCCCACAACAAGGAAAAGGGAGCTTCTGTGGAATTTTTTCCATAATGTTGTGTCTACGACTCCGATATTTGTGCCATTTTTTCAAGCCCAGAGCTCGATTCACTACCCATAACTCAATGACACCCTCATAAATGAATTTACACAACAGAAAAATGATACGTTTGCAAACAAATTGACAAGGACTATACTAGACCCCTACTAGCCATAATAGGCATTTCGTTAAATATATAACAAATATGAAATCTACAGGTCTTTACAATAGAGTTGAGCATAGGGGTCTCATACTTATATGAGATTCACTATGAGGCATTGTTTCCTTATCACATTATATGCATTATCATGTATTAGGCCATAAGTTCATTGTTAATTCAATTACAAGTAAAAGCATGATGAGAGTCATACATAGCCACTGTCATAATACATATTCATAACCAACATAATAACGACAAAAATAAGAAGGAAGCAACAACCATATAATCCACATATAAACCAATATAATACTCATGAAATACTAAGGAGAAGGAACTCTTTATCAATGAATGCATCAACCAACGAGGTTTGGGACTTCCATGAACCACTTGACCATAGATTAGCTGAACCAAATCATTCTTTCAACCAATCATCCCTGTGCCATATTCCAAGCATGAATGTGGGACTTAAAAGCAAACTCAACCAAGGCTTCCTGAGGCTACACCACCTCACCTTCATCAATGGAATCAGGCTATACCACAATCCATCCCAGATCACTAGGTCATAAAATTTGGATGCCACCATATTTCTCCACCTACACCATGAGGAATTTTCTTGTCTCCTAGTCTCTAGGCTTTACCACAATCCATAATCTGATCTAGATATCACTAGGCCAAAACTAACAACTAGTCTTTAGTCTTTACCGTAATCCACAACGAACCACTGGGCCCTAACTGAGACTCCCTTGTCTAGGCTTTGCCATATATTCTGCCATTCACTCACAAGGTTTCCTAGGCCTAATCAAGGGAAAGTACCTCTAGAATTTATCGTATATATGACCATTAATCGGTTCAACATTCCTAGGCCCACTCTGGCACACAATACTTGGCTTTACCACAACCCACATTTTGGTTCAGGGGTCACTAAGCGAATGGATTTACTGCAATCCACAGTCTGGTTCAGGGATCACTAGGCCATGTGTTCTTTCTTTCAAACATCCACCTCACTCAGCTTCGAACCCATCTACAATTCCAGCTCAACCAAAACATGAGAACCCCATCACACTATGGCTATCTAGAAATGGAAAGGATAGGCTAAAAACATTGTCACAGCTAGAAAAACCCATGCCATGGAAACAAAGAACCACATGCAATACCATGCATGCTAAATATAGCAAGGAAATCACATATACAAATAGATACCTATAAAGAATCTTGATGTAGCTACTTGATCCTACTCTTCCTTCCTTTCTCCTTCCTTCCTCTTGCCTTCTTTGCCTTTCTTGATCCAATGCCAAAGTGCTCTAAGAGAAAGCTAAGTGTCCAAGAGTGAGAGGGAGAGATTGAATAATGAGAGAGCTCCAAAACTAAAATGGAAAAAGGTTACATTGACCAAGCCTAAGTAAAATATTGCCAACTAATCCTCAGAAGCCTTTTTATCAATAAGGCCTCTATTTTCTTCAAATTCCATTATTTTTCTTCATTTTACTCGTCACATGTAACATGTGACCTTTCACCTTCATTTTTTCCTAATTTTCATTATTTTCATAACTAAATGTGCCAAAAATGCCTTTTGCCTTTTCAAAACGTTTGCATTTCCTTTGTCAATTTCCTTATCCATAAGAACACCCACAATAGGATGCCTTTCCCAACATTCAACTTGGAAACATGTCCCATGACCGTGGTATTATATATATTTTTCCTTTATTAAATTTTACATGGAATTTTGACTAGAGCGGCAGGGAGAATTTTAGGTGCTAATATTCGTAGGTGGAATAATTATTCATGTTAAAAAAATTACAATTTTAATTTTCTTCTAAAAATGATTTACCCACATTTTATAGTATAAAATTATTTTACCTTAAAAATCACCAACGCTTTATATAGACAATTTTAAATCATTAGAAATATAAATATTTTTACAAAAATGTTGCCAAATTTTTTCAAATTTTCATATTAGGTACTAATAATATATTCTAAGGTTTCTAAACTTTAAGATAAACTTCCATTCTTAAGATTTTCCTTGCAGGGTTGTTATAGAACCCCCCACCTCCTGGGGGAATACCATCCTCGGTGTTCAATGAAGCCTATAACCAGCACAACCACTGAAAACAAAACATTCTTCCCATGGAGATTTATAACATAGCTCGTTACAGTATTTACAGTGACCATCTGCTAAAAAATGAAAAACATATCGTTTATTGGAGCCTTATAAAACAACTCATTATGGTATTTACAATAATAACCACATATACACACATACACATTTGCTTCACCCAACAAATAATCATAGTTATTCTGGAGCTTTATAAATCTAGCTCGATATAGTATTTACAAGAATACACACATATACCCATGCACATTTTCTTAAACAAAAAATAAAAGGATACAATGCCTACATATGAAACAAGGGAATCTAGAGGTTCACACCTCCATCCTCAAAGTAATACTAGGATTCACCTCCTTCCTAGGAAGTCAAGAATCCACTGCAAGGTCAAATCTGCATCCAATATCCAACACTATAATCCTGCACCACTTGTCCTCTCAATGAATAGTTACCGACTCATTGTTCCAGGTAACATTCCCAATGTGCATTTGATTTCATCTGGATATGCTAATCACAAAAGAAAATATATCCTCGGGCTTTCCTTCTCTACTACACAGTCCCTCGAGAAATCTAGCCACCCCGTTTTGTGTAGTCACACCTACCAAGTTACACTGGCAACCCCATCCTGGGAAGTCCATCCCTCGACAAGGTTTACTAACATCAAAAGGACTAAAAAACAAGGCATGTCCCTACCTTAAAACAATCATATCGATCATAACATGCTCATGGAAGTCAATGGACACTATTGGGTACCAGTGTCCCACAATGGCCCTACTCTTGAATGCTTTACCGACATACTATTTCCTTTTCCAAATCCTTTTGTTGTTGCTACTAATACTTTTTTCCAGTTTCGACAACCCAAACGGGCATTTCATGCTTTCCTGTATGAAGCACATAATTTTCATTAGATTTAAAATTAATTGAAATAACTTCAAATCATACGTCATTGGTGACCCGTCAATAAAGTACACTTGCAATTCTATTCGCTTCCTATCACAATAAGTCAAACTAGCATCTTTAACCAAATCATCATGTATAAACATATCACATCAGGTTAGCTTAAAACACAACCATCATAAATCAAAATCATAAATGTCATGTAACCATCATAAACCATAATTATAGATCACATGTAATTATTATAGACCAGAATTATAAATCACATGCATAATAAAACTGAAACAAAATACTAATACTTATCCTTTAATCTATAGTTAGCTTCTACATTTGTCCTTATTCCATATGCACACTAGATCAATTTCCACACTGATAAACACCCAGTGCCTTCTCCTTAACCATGTGCACATACATATAGTTTGCATCACACACATAAAACCACACACGACACACAACACCATGCAATACATGCACCTACACTTGACATACCACACATACACCTATAGTTGACATACCACACATACACCTACACCCAATGTACATCACAACACAATACATACTGCTACATCTGGTGTACACCACAACACAATACATACACCTACTCCCAATGCACAACACAACAAAAATACATACACAGAGTACACCACAATGAATAAATATGTCATGATTCCATGACTAGACAATGCACATACATAGTACCACATATTCACAACACAACATGTACGACATGCACACAATTCCACATGTATAAAAGTACCATATGGACAACATGTACACAATACCACATGTACACAACACCAACTTCACAACATTTGCACAACATCACATGTACATGACACCACCTACACAACATGTACACAGCACCACATGTACACCGCACCACCTGTACAACATGTACACAGCACCACATGTACACCGCACCACCTGTACAACATGTACACAATAGCACATGTACATAGTACCACATGAAAGGCTTCTACATGAAATCACATGTATATGAGATCACATGCATGCCATGTACACAACATCCCCTGCACATAGTACCACATGTACAACATATACACAACACCATTTGCACACAACACCACATGTACCATAGTGCACACAACACCATATGTAGATAGTACTGCATCTAAAAATGTACCTAACATCATAAGTGCACACCAATTCATATCCATCATCCACACAACACCATAAGCACGCAATTCTACGTATCTATGATGTACATATTATGATATGTACACAACACCATATATCGAACATGTACGTAGCACCATCTATACCCAACACTAAATATGAAATATGCACACAATGCCATACGTACAATCATTGGATATAAAATATGCACAATATATACACAACAATAACACTGCACATCCATGACCACACTGCCTCTACCAAGAAACCCTGCTTCTAGTGTCTCTCTGCCATCCATACTTATCCTAGCATGTTGTGGATTGCACTATTTTCATTTCATTGATGTATCTTTTAGTATTAGACTTCATGAAGATAATGCTTGTTGTGTGATGTCACCACTATTGCGATATCAGTACTATGTAAGTCCTTGTGTAGATACAAGCCATAATTAAGTGAACCATTGTTTTGTTAATCACCAAACCACTTCAGGACATGATAATGGTTAGTCAAGTCATAATATATGTGGTATTTTCCTACTCAGACAAGGGGCCTGAACCGTTGTTACAAGCCATTATATATTATGAAAAAATATTCCTAGCCACATAGGAATATAATAAGAATAAACTTGAGCTATATACGAGCTACGCCATAGAAGAATACATGAACGACAGAAATAAACCTTCGCATCAAATCTGAGATCGGGGTTTATATCACATAGATAGTTCAATTTATATGCCAAAAATATTTGTCCAGTCCATAATAATTCATCAATATTAGCCACAAATTTGTCTTGTAAAACTAGAGAGAGAGATCCTTCAAGGACTTTGATCCAAAATCCAACTGAATTTTATCTTCATTCCTCTAGCTTCAAACCACCTTAGCTTTGATACCATGTTGAGAAATCGAGAGGCTTGTAGTTTAAATTAGATTTCTCTTTCTTTGATAACTAGTTCTGAAATTTGTTGGCTTCTCATTAATTTAGTTATCTTCTTCTTCATCAAAAAATTATAAAATTTAAAACCATGAAGGGATATTACACAATAAGCATGAGATGTAGGCTCCAAGCACGGTAAAACCCCTCCAAGGGGAAACCCCAAAAAAATGATCTTCTTACATAATCAGATCAAAGTGAGATATCCAAGACCCATGACCAACCTTCTAAATTCCAAATCAAACCCTCCTTCTACACAACAAATCCGTCAACAAGAAGAGACCAACAAAAATTCTTCAACAAGAGATTGGAAAAGACAAAAATTCCATAAAACCTTCATCCATTTCAGAATTCGATCCTCCTTTTATGAAATTTCAGAACTAATCCAACAAATTGTGTGTTCAAATGAGCTAAAGTCATCCTCTATTTATATTGTTCATAGGGGTGAAAATAAACAAGTCTTATGGGGTAGGGTTACCTTGGCAAGTAGGGTTTACTTGGCAAAGAGGGGTTCTTGACTCAAAATACATATTTAAGGATTATTTTTCCCTTTTCTATATAATAGGTCTAAATAGGACTTTGACTCTTTGACTCATCAAATCCTTGAAGGATGAGGAACATGCTTAAATAAAAAAAATAATAATTTCTTGATTGTGAAACCCATTCTTGAAAAATATATTTTTATTTTCCTTATTTTTTCTTCTTACATGAAATATACAATGACATTATTACAAAGATAATTATGAAGACCAAACATAATTACAATTTCTAACAAGCAATGGGTAACTACCATTCAACAAATTCCACATGGAATATTGTGGATGGATGCAACTCTAGATGAGGACACACAATTGATTTTTGAAAATTTTTCATGTATCTAATTTCTTGAATGACATGAAAATCATGCAGTGTCACCTAGGATGACATTTCATTGTGCAAAAAGTTTTTTTTAGAGAGATTTCATTTTGTAAAAATATTTTTTTGTGTAGAGTACTCGAAATTTAATCAATTAATTAACAATGGAGATTTTTGCGGAGAGATTTAATTGTATGAAGATAATTCATAAACAATGAATATATTATTTCACACATATTTGTTTCCACACATCCCTTTACCAATACTACATGGAGTGTGAAAGCTATGAGGAATTAGCTCTCCTCCATATATGCATTTCCATTTCACAAAATGGAAGAGAGGTGATGGAAAATGCCTACTATCGAAGTTTTTGCAATGATATAACATCCGCTCCATCAATTCCATGTTCAATGTTACGCTCGAGTTGAACTATTGGTCTTGTGCAAAGCTTTGCTTGTGTGGAGCTTTCACTACATGAAAAGATCCACACATCCCATCTATGAAGTGGCCGACAAGCATCATGTCCACACATGCTATTCTGATTATAGCAATGATGCATTTAACATTTATGAAACATTCCTAAATAACTAATGATGTACTATTGTTTTATATTAAGTTACAAATTCTATTGTCATGATTGAGATGGTAGAAATATTTAAATTTGTTGGAGCAATGGGAATTACCATTTAAAAATTGGGTGTAGGATATTGTATATGAAAGTAGCATGATCATTGAATCATTACTAAAAAATCATTAAACATGATGCATAATTGCCTCTCGTACACAAGCTCTTGTCCACGCTCACGCTGAAATATTTAGACTGGAGAGCAATGGCTAACTATCGTTTAGAAAATTTCGTGTGGAATATTGTTGATGGATGCAAATATAGCTAAGGAAATAGAATTGATTATTGAAATTGCTTCACATATCTGATTTCTTGAACGACATACAAATCATGCAATGCTATTTAATCAATTAATTAGCTTGGTTATTTTTGTGTTGTGCAAAGAGCTTTCCCTATGCAAATATCTTTGTGCAAAAAGATTTCATTGTGTGGGGAGTTTCATATGAATAAATTTAATTGTGTAAAGTACACAACCTTTAATCAATTAATTAGTGGTAGATCTTTTTGCAGAGTGATTTTATTATGTAGAGATTTATGTGCAAATATATTTCAATGTGTAGAAAGTTATGTGCTGAGAGATTTCATAGTGTAGAGTTTTCTTCATGTTACGCACAATCTATCATCAATTAATTAGAAATAAAGGCAGGGACTATGCTGCATTGCGGTCATTCCCCTTGTTTACTATACATTTCATATTTAGTAAGCGATATTCATTTTTTATATTTACAAATTCAACTTTACATTTCTTTCAATGAACATCTTATTTAAGGATAAATAGTTTGATTCAATTTATTAGTTCAACTTTATTCATACTTTAAACAAGTTTAAAGTAACTTTAAACTATTTTCAAAACCTATAAATTAAGGAAATTGAAACACATAATAAATACTTTAAAATCTCCCTAAACACATTTTAATTAAACATTAAATCAAATATAAACTCAACCATAAAAAATAACTATATTAATAATGTTAAATCATACACAGTTGATTCATTGAATAAAGTGAACAATAACATGGATTAATTTAGATTTTTTTTCCTTGGATAATCAAGTTGCTATTAGGGAAGCCAACTTAAAGTGAAGAAATTCTTCCAAACTCTTCTATCATCTAATTGAAATCAATGTTAATTATTTGGTTCAACAATGAGACTCTTCCCTCTCTAAAAAATCATTCCAAACCATATTGCACTTGGATAATGTGTGGAAAAATATAAGTCTAGACAAGTCCAACCTTTGACCTCTGATTCAATTGGCATTCAATGCGCAACTACATGGGAGGACAAGTACTCGAATTTGAATACCAAAATTATTACCCACATCAGTAAGCCTCGAAAACCAGTACCCCTATCTACAATAAAAAAATCCTAATCTCCAAAAATCTCAAAGTTATGCCGTCCAATAGGAAAAATGATTCATTCCTCCACAAACAAATAAGATCCTTCCAATTCTATAGAAGAATTTCATAAAGGGACTCTTGCTGGTAACTTGTTGCACTATTTGTTTTTACAATTTCTATTAGATTTATTGAAAATTTAGAAAACAAATTAAAAATAATATATATATATATATATATATAAAACTTACTATTCATTTTACTCGTAAAAGTTTTTACGATCTTTCTTTCTATTTAGATTTAATTAAAATTCAGGAAAAAACAAAAAAAATCAATACTAGCCTTTAATCGTTTGCCTCTTCCTGCTTATGTGACTGCAAAATTTCACCTTAGGGTTTAACTCCCTCTACCACTTCACAATTAGTTTTTTTCTCATTTTAGGCATTTTAGGTTTAATGGGTTTGTGTACTTACTATATATCGAGAACTTGAGCTATATGCGAGCTAGGCCATAGAAGAATACTTGAATGACAGAAATGAACCTTCGCATAATATTTGAGATCAGGGTTTATATCACATATATAGTTCAATTTATATGCAAAAAATCTTCGTCCAGTCCATAATAATTCATCAATATTAGCCACATAAATTTGTTTCGTAAAATCAGCGAGAGAGATCCTTCAAGGACTTTGATCCAAAATCCAATTGAATTTGATCTTCATGCCTCTAGCTTCAAACCACCTTAGCTTTGACACCATGTTGAGAAATTGAGAGGATTGTAGTTTAAATTAGATTTCTCTTTCTTTGATAACTAGTTCTGAAATTTGTTGGCTTCTCATTAATTTAATTAACTTCTTCTTCATCAAAAAATTATAAAATTTAGAAACATGAAGATCATAGTACACAATAAGCATGAGATGTAGGGTCCAAGTACAGTAAAACCCCTCCAAGGGGAAACCCCAAAAAAATTATCTTCTTACATAATCAGATCAAAGTGAGATATCCAAGACCAATGACCAACCTTCGAAATGCCAAATCAACCCTCCTTCTACACAACAAATCTGTCAACAAGAAGAGACCAACAAAAATTCTTCAACAAGAGATTAGATAAGACAAAAATTTCATAAAACCTTCATCCATTTCAGAATTCGATCCTCCTTTTATGAAATTTCAGAACTAATCCAACAAATTGTGTGTTCCAATGAGCTCAAATCATCCTTTATTTATATTGTTCACAGGGGTGAAAATAAACATGTCTTATGGGGTAGGGCTGCCTTGGCAAGTGGGGTTGACTTGGAAAAGAGGGGTTTTTGACTCAAAATACATATTTAAGAATTATTTTTGCTTTTTCTATACAATAGGTCTAAATAGGACTTTGACTCTTTGACTCATCAAATCCTTGAAGGATGAAGAACATGCTTAAATAAAAAATTTATAATTTCTTTAGCATGAAACCCATTCTTGAAAAATATATTTTTATTTTTCTTCTTTTTTATTTTTACAAGAAATATACAATGACATTATTACAAAGATAATTTTGAAGACCAAACATAATTACAATTTCTAGCAAGCAATGGGTAACTACCATTCAACAAATTCCACATGGAATATTGTGGATTGATGCAACTCTAGATGAGGACACACAATTGATTTTTGAAAATTCTTCATGTATCTAATTTCTTGAATGACATGAAAATCATGCAGTGTCACCTGGGATAACATTTCATTGTGCAGAAAGTTTTTTTCATAGAGATTTCATTTTGTAAAAAGCTTTCATTGTGTAGAGTACTCAAAATTTAATCAATTAATTAACAACGGAGATTTTTGCAGAGAGATTTAATTGTACGAAGATAATTAAAAAAAAATGAATGAATATTATTCCACACATATTTGTTTTCGCGCATCCCTTTACCAATACTACATGGAGTGTGAAAGCTATGAGGAATTAGCTATCCTCCATATATGCATTTCCATTTCACAACTTGGAAGAGAGTTGATGGAAAATGCCTACTATCAAAGTTCGTGCAATGAGATAACATCCACTCCATCAATTCCATGTTCAATGTTCCGCTCGAGATGAACTATTGGTCTTGTGCAGAGCTTTTCTTGTGTGGAGCTTTCACTGCATGAAAAGATCCGCACATCCCATCTATGAAGTGGCCAACAAGCATCATGTCCACACATGCTATTCTGATTATAGCAATGATGCATTTAAAATTTATGAAACATTCCTAAATAACTAATGATGTACTACTATTTTATATTAAGTTACAAATTCTACTGTCATGATTGAGATGGTAGAAATATATAAATTTGTTCGAGCAATGGGAATTACCATTTAGAAAATTGGGTATAGGATATGGTATATGAAAGTAGCGTGATCATTGAATCATTACTAAAAAATCATTAAACATGATGCATAATTGCCTCTCCTACAGAAGCTCTTGTCCACACTCACCTGCCCAACACGGTAGTGGAGCAAGGCAGCACGACATCTGCCCACCCTGTACGAGGAGATAAATGCACATTCAGGGAGGCGAGCCTAGCATGCAAGCCATTATACTCCCCCGTCAAGGGACTCTGGTTAATTCTGCTCGTCCACTGCTATGGTATCCTCCTCCGCACGCTGCTACCCGCAAGAGATGGCAGCCACCATCAATGAAGCAGTTATGGTTGGGGTCTATCGAGGAGGGTCCGGCAAGTATAAGGATGGGCTCGACCCTTCATTCATTTTGAAGAATTGTTAATTGTTGAGCTGGGCTCATCCCCTCACCTCTGATCATCTCCTGGTTCTCTCTGTTGGTCCTAAGCCTATGACGAGAACGTTGTGTTTGGGTTTCATTCTGGAGGTTCATAGGCTCGCTTATCATCTCTAGGACTCTGTCTGGGTTTTTGGCTCTGACAGGCCGCTTCTAAGAATTGCACTCATAGTCTCTGGCCCCTTGTTCATTTTCTCTGTATTATGCACGGTCTTGGAAGGGGGCGGGGGGAGATTGATAAGAACAAGTTCTCTCATCTCTGTTGGTCCTCTAATCTCTGTGCACCCTCTCCCATCTTTGCTGGTCCTCTCGGCTTCAGTGTGGAGCCTGGCTGTAATTCTTCTTCCGCTCTCTCAACAATGGCTCGTCCTTTTCAGAGAATGGGGTGCCGCAAAGGCCAACCCCGCTGCGCCCCTAGCGACTCCGCTTCGGACTCGCCTGCCACCACTGAATTGTTTTCGGATCGATATCCAAGCACCCGTAGTCGGCACGAAAGGTTTCATGGCTCAAACCAATCCTGGGGGCCTCCATCGTCGACGGGGTATGCCATTTTCACTTTTAATAGCTCTCTACATCAGCCTGGGATCACCACCCGTATATCCATAGTATTCTATGAGACAACGCAAATTGAGGGTTCAGACACTCATACGGGAGGTTTAGGTGCTGCTGCTGGTCCTCCCCTGCATTCCATCTTGGTATTTGTATGATGCCACAGCATGTTCGGGCTGAACCAGGTGGAGATACACAGGATACCAAGATGCTACTTGTTGACCCCACACCTTCTGTCAAGTTCGTTGACCCTACTACTGACGAACCAGAATTTGGATGGTGCCGAATTGTGGAGGAACAACCTAAGGATTAGTCTGCTCTAGCTGATGGTGGTCCAACTTTTTTTGGTCATGTTTTTGGCAATCCTCGGGCTTGTTTATTCTGGTAACTCGGCTATGGATATCCTCTGGTTTGTAATGTAAGGGTCTCCATGTTTTTTGATGTATGGGTCTACATGTTTTTTGATGTATGGGTCTCCATGTGGTGGGTTCAGCACCTGGTCATGTGTTTTTTTCTCTAGACTGATGCTTATGTTTCTTCTGGAAGGATGTCTCTTATCAGAGCAATGAACTGACTTCGATCACTCTGTAAATATTTTCCCTTTTTTAATAGAATTATGCTTACTCAGAAAAAGAAAAAAAGAAAAAAAATAAAAATAAAATAAAAACTATCGTTTAGAAAATTTCGTGGAATATTGTTGATGGATGCAAATCTAGCTAAGGAAATAGAATTGATTATTGAAATTGCTCCACATATCTGATTTCTTGAATGACATACAAATCATGCAATGTTATTTAATCAATTAATTATCTTGGTTACTTTTGTGTTGTGCAAAGAGCTTTCCCTATGAAAATATCTTTGTGCAAAAAGATTTCATTATGTGGAGAGTTTCATACGAAGAAATTAAATTGTGTAGAGTACACAACCTTTAATCAATTAATTAGTCATAGATCTTTGTGCAGAGAGATATCTTTATGTAGAGAGTTATGTGCGAATATATTTCAATGTGTAGAAAGTTATGTGACGAGAGGTTTCAGAGTGTAGAGTTTTCTTCATGTTACGCACAATCTATCATCAATTAATTAGAAATAAAGGCAGGGACTATGCTTCATTGTGGTCATTCCACTTGTTTCTTATACATTTCATATTTAGTAAGCGATATTCATTTTTTATATTTACAAATTCAACTTTACATTTCTTTGAATGAACATCTTATTTAAGGATAAATAGTTTGATTCAATTTATTAGTTCAACTTTATTCACACTTTAAACAAGTTTAAAGTAACTTTAAACTATTTTCAAAATCTATAAATTAAGGAAATTGAAACACATAATAGCTACTTTAAAATCTCCCTAAACACATTTTAATTAAACATTAAATCAAATATAAACTCAACCATAAAAAATAACTATATTAATAATGGTAAATCATACATAGTTGATTCATTGAATAAAGTGAAAAATAACATGGATTAATTTAGATTTTTTTCCTTGGATAATCAAGTTGCTATTGGGGAAGCCAACATAAAGTGAAGAAATTCTTCCAAACTCTTGTATCATCTGATTGAAATCAATGTTAATTATTCGGTTCAACAATGAGACTCTTCCCTCTCTAAAGAATCATTCCAAACCATATTGCGCTTGCATAATGTGGTGGAAAAATATAAGTCTAGACAAGTCCAACATTTAAACTTTGATTCGATTGGAATTCAGTGACAAATACATGGGAGGACAAGTACTCGAATTTGAATACCAAAATTCTTACCCACATCAATAAGCCTCGAAAACCAATACCCCTATCTACAATAAAAAAGCCCAATATCCAAAAATCTCGAAGTTATGCCCTCCAATAGGACAAATGATTCATTCCTGCACAAATAAATAAAATCCTTCCAATTCTATAGAAGAATTTCATAAAGGGACTCTTGTTGGTAACTTGTTGCACTCTTTACTATTATTTGTTTTTACAATTTCTATTAGATTTATTGAAAATTTGGAAACCAAATTAGAAATAATATATTATATCTATATATTAATATAAAAAATTTACTATTCATTTTACTCGTAAAAGTTTTTACGGTCTTTGTTTCTATTTAGATTTAATTAAAATTTAGGAAAAAAAAAAAAAATCAATACTCGCCTTAAACCATTTGCCTCTTCTTGCTTATGTGACTGCAAAATTTCACCTTAGGGTTTAACTCCCTCTACCACTTCAAAATTAGTTTTTTTTTCATTTCAGGCATTTTAGGTTTAATGGGTTTGTGTACTTACTATATATTGAGAACTTGAGCTATATACGAGCTAGGCCATCGAAGAATACTTGAACGACACAAATAAACCTTCGCATCAAATCTGAGATCGGGGTTTATATCAAATAGATAGTTCAATTTATATGCCAAAAATCCTCGTCTAGTCCATAATAATTCATCAATATTAGCCACATAAATTTGTCTCGTAAAAATAGAGAGAGAGAGATCCTTCAAGGACTTTGATCCAAAATCCAACTGAATTTGATCTTCATGCCTCTAGCTTCAAACCACCTTAGCTTTGATACCATGTTGAGAAATTGAGAGGCTTGTAGCTTAAATTAGATTTCTCTTTCTTTGATAACTAGTTCTGAAATTTGTTGGCTTCTCATTAATTTAATTATCTTCTTCTTCATCAAACAATTATGAAATTTAAAAACATGAAGGTCATATTACACAATAAGCACGAGATGTAGGCTCCAAGCACAGTAAAACCCCTCCAAGGGGAAACCCCAAAACAATTATCTTCTTACATAATCAGATCAAAATGAGATATCCAAGACCCATGACCAACCTTCTAAATGCCAAATCAAACCCTCCTTCTACACAACAAATCTGTCAACAAGAAGAGACCAACAAAAATTCTTCAACAAGAGATTAGATAAGACAAAAATTCCATAAACCCTTCATCCATTTCAGAATTCGATCCTCCTTTTATGAAATTTCAGAACTAATCCAACAAATTGTGTGTTCAAATGAGTTCAAATCATCCTCTATTTATATTGTTCAGAGGGGTGAAAATAAACATGTCTTATGGGCGGGATTTCCTTGGCAAGTAGGGTTGGCTTGGCAAAGAGGGGATTTTGACTCAAAATACATATTTAAGAATTATTTTTCCTTTTTCTATACAATAGGTATAAATAGGACTTTGACCCTTTGACTCATCAAATCCTTGAAGGATGAAGAACATGCTTAAATAAAAAAATAATAATTTCTTGAGCATGAAACCCATTCTTGAATTTTTTTTTCTTCTTTTGTCTTTTTACAAGAAATATACAGTGACATTATTACAAAGATAACTATGAAGACCAAACATAATTAGAATTTCTAACAACCAATGGGTAACTACTGTTCAACAAATTCCACATGGAATATTGTGGATGGATGCAACTCTAGATGAGGACACACAATTGATTTTTGAAAATTCTTCATGTATCTAATTTCTCGAATGACATGAAAATCATGCAGTGTCACCTAGGATGACATTTCATTGTGCAGAAATTTTTTTGCAAAGAGATTTCATTTTGTAAAAAACTTTCATTGTGTAGAGTACTCAAAATTTAATCAATTAATTAACAGTGGAGGTTTTTGCAGAGAGATTTAATTATATGAAGATAATTCATAAACAATGAATGAATATTATTCCACACATATTTGTTTCCGCACATCCCTTTACCATTACTACATGGAGTGTGAAAGCTATGAGGAATTAGCTCTCCTCCATATCTGCATTTCCATTTCACAACACGGAAGAGAGGTGATGGAAAATGCCTACTATCAAAGTTCGTGCAATGAGATAACATCCACTCCATCAATTCCATGTTCAATGTTCCACTTGAGTTGAACTATTGGTCTTGTGTAGAGCTTTGCTTGTGTGGAGCTTTCACTGCATGAAAAGATCCACACATCCCATCTATGAAGTGGCCAACAAGCATCATGTCCACACATGCTATTCTGATTATAGCAATGATGCATTTAACATTTATGAAACATTCCTAAATAACTAATGATGTACTACTATTTTTTATTAAGTTACAAATTCTACTGTCATGATTGAGATGGTAGAAATATATAAATTTGTTGGAGCAATGGGAATTACCATTTAGAAAATTGGATGTAGGATATTGTATATGAAAGTAGCATGATCGTTGAATCGTTACTAAAAAATCGTTAAACATGATGCATAATTGCCTCTCCTATAGAAGCTCTTTTCCACACTCATGCTGAAATATTTAGACTAGAGAGCAATGGCTAACTATCATTTAGAAAACTTTGTGTGGAATATTGTTGATGGATGAAAATCTAGCTAAGGAAATAGAATTGATTATTAAAATTGCTTCACATATCTGATTTCTTGAATGACATACAAATCATGCAATTCTATTTAATAAATTAATTAGCTTGGTTACTTTTGTGTTGTGCAAAGAGATTTCCCTATGCAAATATCTTTGTGCAAAAAGATTTCATTTTGTGGGGAGTTTCATACTAAGAAATTTAATTGTGTAGAGTACATAACCTTTAATCAATTAATTAGTGGTAGATCTTTGTGCCGAGAGATTTCATTATATGGAGAGTTATGTGAGAATATATTTCAATGTGTAGAAAGTTATGTGCTGAGAGATTTCATAGTGTAGAGTTTTCTTCATGCCACGCATAATCTATCATCAATTATTTAGAAATAAAGGCAGGGACTATGCTACATTGTGGTCATTCCTCTTGTTTATTATACATTTCATATTTAGTAAGCGATATTCATTTTTTATAATTACAAATTTGACTTTACATTTCTTTCAATGAACATCTTATTTAAGGATAAATAATTTGATTCAATTTATTAGTTCAACTTTATTCACACTTTAAACAAGTTTAAAGTGACTTTAAACTATTTTCAAAGTCTATAAATTGAGGAAATTGAAACACATAATAAATACTTTAAAAACTCCCTAAACATATTTTAATTAATCATTAAATCAAATATAAACTCAACCATAAAAAATAACTATATTAATAATGTTAAATCATACACAGTTGATTCATTGAATAAAGTGAATAATAACAGGCATTAATTTAGATTTTTTTTCCTTGGATAATCAAGTTGCTATTGGGGAAGCCAACTTAAAGTGAAGAAATTCTTCCAAACTCTTCTATCATCTAATTGAAATCAATGTTAATTATTTGGTTCAACAATGAGACTCCTCCCCCTCTAAAAAATCGTTCCAAACCATATTGCGCTTGCATAATGTGGTGGAAAAATATAAATCTAGACAACTCCAACCTTTGACCTTTGATTCGATTGGCATTCAGTGCACAACTACATGGCAGGACAAGTACTCGAATTTGAATACCAAAATTCTTACCCACATCAGTAAGCCTCGAAAACCAATGCCCCTATCTACAATAAAAAAAAGCCCAATCTCCAAAAATCTCAAAGTTATTCCCTCCAATAGGACAAATGATTCATTCTTGCACAAACAAATAAAATCCTTCCAATTCTACAGAAGAATTTCATAAAGGGACTCTTGCTGGTAGCTTGTTGCACTCTTTACTATTATTTGTTTTTACAATTTCTAATAGATTTATTGAAAGTTTAGAGAACAAATTAAAAATAATATATATATATATATATATATATATATATATATATATATATATTATATATATATATATATATATATATATATATATAATAAAAAATTTACTATTCATTTTACTCGTACAGGTTTTTACAATATTTGCTTCTATTTACATTTAATTAAAATTCAGGAAAAAACAAAACAAAATCAATACTCGCGTTAAACCGTTTGCCTCTTCTTGCTTATGTGACTACAAAATTTCGCCTTAGGGTTTAGCTCCCTCTACCACTTCACAATTAGTTTTTTTTTCATTTTAGGCATTTTAGGTTTAATGGGTTTGTGTACTTATTATATATTGAGAATTGGACATGTAAAATAGGGGGATCACTTATTGAATTAGATCCAGACCTTGTCTATTTTTTTTAAATGGTGTATGTTTTGTGATATGCTAATGTAATATAACCCAAATTTATTATAACCCCATTGGCTCTATCTAGATTGCTTATTAGTGCTCCTAGTGTAATATAGTGCACTTACGTGCCTCTGCCAAATAATTTTGTTAAGTCATGGCGTTGCTTTTTATCATTACAAATTGCACCATCATAATTTAAAATATTTAAAAAAAAATCTTTATTGGTGATGAATAATTAAACACCCAGTGCATTTAATGGCTTAAAAGCATTGGGGCATTGATTCAAATAAAAGCACTGGTTACTAGAGGTCATTTTGGTTGGAAATTTTTTTGATTTATGTATAAAATATGTTTAATGGCTTTTGTATTGAACGATACAGGTTTTATAATGATAAAAAATGTCGAAAAAGTTCTGAAGTAAAAAAATATTGATAAAAACAATGATAGCACATCGAGAAAACAAGAGAAGGAGAGTTCTTTGTAAATTCTTTACAAAATTAATATGTTTGAACTATATGTAAGTTTAACTAATATTTATTTTTTAGTGTCTTTCATGTAGAGTTGCAAAATGAAGAAGTGTGCAAAATCTTGATAGAAAAATTGCAGAAGGATGAATCAGGTGAATGAAAGAATATTATTCAATATGAGTTTTTTTTTTTCTTTTTTAATTTTCATTAATAATACACTTAAGAATATTAGACAACATTTTTCAAACAATCTATTAATTCATACATGTTTAATGTTCTATGGGAAGAAACAATGAAGGAAAATATCAATGTGATTCTAAGAAAAGAAAAATTATAGAACATGTAAATGACGATGAAATAGTCCTTAACTCATTTGGAGTGGTATTAGAGGTTAACGAAAGGGGGAAAATATTTTACCAAACTATGAGAGATATAATGGAATGAAAATATAGACATTTCCACTTACAATAAAAAATCAATCCAATGATTCCAAGAACCAGATTATATTTAAAGTACAAGAAGCATTTCCATAGCAATGGTCAATGAGACATGTCAAACTTGCAAAAAATAAACTTACAAAAAAAAAATCAAAAGGTAATATTCCTAATTTGAAATATTTGTTAGAATTATATGTATATACTACTACAAACCAATCATTTATTAATATCAATTTTGTTATATTTAGTTTTCATATATCAATATAAAAATAGTTTATTACTCTTTTCAAGAAGATTATGAAAGTTCCAAAGGATCAATGAGCTGATACACAAAACATGCAATTACAAATGTCCAGAAAAGTCTACAAGAAGATGGTAAAAGAAATGGACATAATTGTATCACCCGAGGAGCCATCTCAAAAAAAAGAAGTTCTTCAATTTTATGTAATCATCATTGAATTTGTACATATAAAAAAATAATTTAGCATTAAATATTATTTTTCAAGCATTTTCTTACAGAAAAGAAAAGAAAATGGAATTCGTTCAGCACATAAAATAAAATGACAAGGAAGAAAATGGTTGGAATGAAAGCTTGTGAGAAATTATTAATATTTCCTTATAAGAACTCAAGGTTTCATTTTTGTATAGTTAAGTTGTTTTAAAACAACCATTCTTTAACGTGTTCAAATAGGTGCTAACATACAAGGAAGAGCCATCAAAAGAATTGATTGACATTCGGTCAAATATGGATTGTGAGTATATGTTGGAATATCAACAATTAATTGTGGAATTCATAAGCATTTATGTTATTTTACTTCTTTGAGTTTATAATTAATAGAACAAAAAAACCTTTATATTAAATCTGTGATTTATGATGGGGTTCAAAACATGTAGGAAATAAACTATGGAACTATGCCAGTAGAATACTTGTTGCAACAAGGCATGAGACTTGGTTTTGAAACCATGTGTACAATTTTTATGTGATCTAGGTGGATATTGGTGGCCACCTGCCTATTCTACTTGGACCCTCACCATTTTTTCTTTCAATTTTTCAGTTTCCTTAACTGTAGCACAATTTACTATTTTTGGTAGTTTTTCAGACCCTAAACTTTTGGAGCCATTTTGAGGCCCTAAACAACATTTTTTTGGAAACATTTCTCAGCAATTTCCAAGGCAATCACGTTGGCCACTATATTCCTTGAAGAGATATTTTCAATGAGGTACCATATGTGTTAAACAGAGATAATGTGACCAAGTTACAACAATGGGAATTGGTTGCCCAACTAACCCCAATAGGGCCCATAAATGCTTGGTGTTACATCTCCTCGGGTTAGGGTTTTGTTTTTTTAGGGTTTTATTTATTTTTTCTAAAGCAAGAGACTTTCCTTCTATTTCAATAACCCAAAAGTATAGTTACAATAAGTACAAAAGGCCTGGAAAAATTAAGGCCTACGAAACCAACGAGATCGAAGTAACAACGATAGGACCCACCAAACCAACTAAAGGACAAGCTAACGATCAAATCATCCCCTCGAAAACAACAAGACCCAAGGTCAAAATCCGCAATACATCTCGTGATTATCTTGCAAAGAGTGAACTGACACGCGACCCCACAAAGAACACCCGAGGTCAAAGATCGCGGTACCTCCCGTGATTAACTCGTAAAGAGTGAACAGACGTGTGATCCCACAAACAAGCCCGACGCGATCTGAGCATCAAATTCCCCCGCAGAAAAGGACGATGCTGAGAGATATCGAAGAGCCAAGATGCAAGGACTTTAAGGGGCAATCAAAGGTGGTATGAAGAGCATGACCCCTACCACGTGGCGAGAGCTGAGTGGAATCGCTCTCAACGGGCCAAAGCCACTTACCATTCTTGACGTTTGCGATCAAAAGAAAACCAATTCTTGCCTAATTTTCCAAATTAGAAGAAAAGAAGTGGGGAAAAATCATCGTGGGAATGGACCAGCCTTTCATTCTGCTAAAACTGGCAATAAATCTCACTGCTGAACCATTCTGTAACTGCCAAAGAGACCCTGTGTCACCATTCAACTACAAATGAAACTCTATGTCACCATTCAAGGAACGAAGGGGATAAGTTTCCTTACCTCTCAGTAAGATATCCCCATGCAGAGAAATCCCTATGACAAGGATCTGACTGCTGAATTGAGAAAGAACAGGCATAAAGAGCTTTACTCATGGCCTACCTCTCATGCCCAACAATCAAAAATTTCTTTGTCCTCTGTGGCTTGAGTGTCACGGAGGGCTTTTAGCCTACTTGGAGGCATATCCTACCATTTCATTTCGATTCTGCATTCAGGATTTATCACAACCTGGTTGGTGAGTAGATCTGCATGTTTGTTGGCCTTCCTCCAAACATGATTGAAGCTAATTGTTCTTAGACTCTGGAGATGTTTTTGGATTCTCCGGTACACTTGTATAAGTAGCCATTGTTTCGAGACTCTTTTAGGCACTATTCTCAATTCGAGGGATAATTGTGCACTGTGGTGGAAACGATCTCCTTTATCTGCTTTAAGATGAATTCCATAAGGCAAAAAGGAGTAGTTTTTCAATCCTTGAAAATTCTTTTATTCCTTCCTTTCCAAGCATTCCAGATAATGAGTCTTGGTGTAAAGGTTCAGGCTAAATTAATGATCTCATACTATGAAAAGTTTTTTCTCCACTTGTTCACAGTGTTGATAATGTTGCCTTTGTCTTTGTCTGTCTATTGGAAAATGCTATTTAAAGAATCCCACAACCAAGAGGTATAGGTGCAGTTATTGAGAATATGCTCCATAGTCTCCTCTTGAGCCTCACATAATTGGCATCTAGAAGGCCCCATCACCCCCCTCTTCTGAATGTTTACCCAATTTAATATTTTCTTGTGATGAACTAACCACATAAACATTTTGATCTTCATCCATCCTTGGTGGCTCCAAAGTTTTTGCCAGGACTTAGCCAAAACGCAGGGATCTAAGTTACGAGAAATTCTTTTAGCTTCCTTAATGTTGAAGATTCCTTCTTTGTTTTGGCCCCATCTCAACTGATCCTCCGCATCTGTAACTAAGATCTTCCTCTGTTCTAAAATTTTCATGAGTTCTTCAGATTTTGCTTTTAAGGGGTCATCCACTTTGCATTCTATAGTCCTCCAACTTCTCCATTTCTCATTGTCCTGAGGAGGATTCCAGAAGTCCCTAACTTTAATTAGTCCTTGGAAATCAATTTCTTGCTTGATGCCCATAAAGTCCTCCCTGATCAACATAGGTTCTTGTTTCCATTTATCTTCTCAGAAGAGAGCCTAATCTCCTGCTCTGATTTCCCAGAAGCTATTGTTTTGTACTGAGCTTCTGTTTTCCTAGGCTTTATTCCAGATGTGAGAGCCTTTTATGTTCCCTGACATTCTGATGAGATCACTTGTTTTCCAGGAGTTAGCATATTTCTCTTTCCAGGTTTTATCCCATTGTGCCCCTGGTTCCTTAACCCATATCCACCAGAGTTTGGCTCCTAAAACACTACTTAGAATCTCCTAATTGTCTAGGCCTAGGCCACCATGACTTTTGGGTTTGCAGATTTTATCCCAAGAAACAAGGGCCCAATTATTTTTGGTTTCCTCCTTGCCCCAGAGAAAGTCTCTCTGAAGGTTCTTGAATTTCTATAAGACTCCTTTGGGAGCTGGCAAGGCTGATAAAAAGAAAACAGGGATAGATTGAAGAACTGCCTTCGTTAAAAGCAATTTTCCCACAAGGTTCAATGCTTTGTAAGTCCATCTTTTGATCTTGTCTTGCATCTTGTTGAGCACCAGTTCCAAGATAGTTTTGTGGTTTGGTTTGTCCGTTAGGGGGATACCCAAATATTTTGAGGGGAGGACCTCCCTTTGGATGCCCAAAATTTTGGAGATGTTCCTTTGAATAGCAATGTTAGTGTTTAAGAAAAAAAAAATTGATTTGGAGAGATTGACTTCCATACCTGAAGCCGAGGCAAAGTCATTTATGATTTTTTTGTACACTATAGCTTCCTTGACTGTGGGGATACCCTACAGCATGGTGTCATCCACAAATTGTAGATGAGTCAAGGCTTGGCCATTCTCCATTAAATGTAGGCCCTTGATCTTTCCCAAGACTTTAGCCTTTTTAATGGTTCGGTCCAATCCTTCCATCATGAGGATAAAAATAAAGGGAGAGAGAGGGTCTCCCTGCCCGAGGCCTCTGGAAGGCATGAAGATCTCTGAGGGAAAACCATTCACAAGAATTGAAAAGCTGGGTGATGTAACCAAAGCAATAACCCATCTGATCCAGTCATGATCAAACCCAAAGGCAGAAAGGACCTTTTTGATGTAAGTCCAGTTCACCTTGTCATACGCTTTGCAATGTCTAATTGCATGATCATACGAACCTGCCTTTTACTAGTGAGAAATGAACAACCTCGTGGACCTAAATAATATTATCTAGGATTTTCCTTCCTTCAACATAACCAAATTGTTCCTCAGATATCAAATAAGGAAGAAGAGGTTTGAGTCTGTTGGCCAAGATCTTGGAAATAATTTTATAAACAACATTGCATAAAGCAATAGGCCTAAGCTTGTCAGGATTCAAGGCTGAGTCCTGTTTGGGAATGAGGGAGATGAAGGAGTTGTTGAGGGATTTCAAAATGGATTTACTTCTTTTGAAGTCTTCAACCACCTCCAAAATGTCCTCTTTGACAACATTCCAGCACGCATTGAAAAAGTCAACATTGAAACCATCTGGACCTAGAGCTTTGCCATTCTGCATGTCTTTAATAACCGTACTGACCTCTGCTTCTGTTACTAGTTTGTTCAGATTAAAGTTATCTTCTCTAGAAACCATCTTGGGAATATTCTTTGTAATTTCCTTGATGTATTGGTCTTTGTCTGGATTATTTTCATTTATGATGCCTCTAAAATATTGAACCATCACACCTTCAATATTCTTGTGAGAGGTCTGAAGCTCCCCATCTTCATTCAAAATTGAGGAGATTTTACTGTGCATTCTATTGGATATGGTGGAACAGTGGAGAAAACTAGTGTTTCGTTCACTATCTTTGAGCCATTGAACTCTTGACTTTTGTCTCCAAAATATTTCCTCCTGTTTGCATAAATTTTCCCAATCAATGTTGAGTTTTTCAGCTTGCTCACTATTGTTTTTATCAAAACCATCTGTGATCATTGCTTGGTTTAGTTCCTGCAGTTTGATCTCTACTAATTTTTTGTTTACAAAAATGTTTCCAAAATCCTTCTTCTTCCATTCTTTTAAGTTTGATTTTTATGTCCTTTAGTCTTTTATGGAGGAGGAACATTTTGGAACCCTGAACCTGAAGATCTGTGGACCACCATTTTTCAATGTTGCTGATGAAATATGGATGGGAGAGCCAGATATTCTCAAATATGAAGGGTCTCTTTTTGGGAGCATCAATTCCCTTTATTTGTAATTCAATCGGCCAGTGATCAGAGCCTCCAAATGGAAGAACACTTGAAGATATTTCTGTATTTGTGAGCATCAGCTTCTCAGAGGTCGAAAATCTGTCTAACTTGGAGGCAACCTAAGCATTGCTGCCTCTTTTGTTGTTCCAGGTAAAAAGACTGTTATGCATTTCAGAGTCAACCATTTTCATGTCTTCTGTGAAAGAATGGAATCCTACTCAATCTCTATTGAGGATTCTGGTGCCTCCTTTTTTTTCCGAAAGTGATTTAATCATGTTAAAGTCTCCTCTAATGAACCAAGGGATTTCTTCATGTCTGCTTCCAAGATCTGCCAGGGAGTTCAGAAATCTAAGCTTCTCATCAATTCTCTGAGGACCATAGACATTCGTAACCAGGAAGGACTTAGACATACCCATTGGTTGAATGATAGTTGATAAGTAATTTCTCATCTACTCCACATCTACAATGCTAACTTTTTGGGGGTTCCAAAGAGTGAGAATGCTTCCCACTGTGCTCTCTGCTTTGACTTCTAGAAACTCAACTTTGCTGAGCCATTTGTTATGGATTAGTTTTATTTTCTGAATGGAGCATTTTGTTTCTTGAATGAAGATTATGTCCAGCATTGCTAGTTTCATTCTATTACTTAGCATTCTCTATTTTCTCTTACTACCTACACCTCTGATATTCCATGAAATGAACTTCATAATTAAAGATTTGTAGAGGAGTAACTGGTTAGAACTTTCATCTTACCTGAATCTATCATTAGCTTTCCACACTCCATCAAGAGTTCATTTTTCTTTTTTCTGCCTATCTTCTTACTTGGATTTCTGGTGGCTAATCCTGGATTTACTTTCATCGTTTTCACTCCTCTGTGCTCCTGTTTGTGGATGTTTGTACCTTTCTCCTGTCCTCGTTCTTGAGTCTTCCATAAGAACAGATGATGTATTCTGTTGCATTCTTCTTGAGGCAAAGAATATATTCCTTGTTTGGTTCCTTGCATTAGGAATCCTTCCAGATCCAAGTTTTCCTTGTCAAGGATATCTTGTAGTTCATGTTCTTCCAGATCTATTTCACTTTGGGTCATTTCCTGATCCAGTTCCATTTTTGTTTCACTTCTCATGGCTTCTTTTTGAGAGTCAATGTCTGGAGAATGATTTATGTCCTCTTTTTTTCCATTTTCTTTAGCATTTTCCTCCTGATATTGAATATCTCTTGTGATTTCTTCACGCTCTTCTAGCACTTGAAACTTATTCTGACTACCCTTTTGCCCCTCAGTATGATGTTTCTTTGGTCCCTTTTTCCCCCCCTTCCTCTGCTAGCCAATTTCTGGAAGCTTTCAGTGTCCTTCATTGCATTCATCTTATCTTTGTTATCTTCTTTGCTGAGAGGGTAGTCTCTTAATAAATGCCCATGTTCATGACATCTTCGACATCTAAAGGGGATATGTTCATAGTCTATTGTCTGCACCACTCCTCATCAAAAACTTCCAAGATGACTTCGTCTGGAAGTGCTCCTGATAGATCCATTTCCACACATATCCTAGCAAAGGAGGTATATTTTCCTCTTCTTGTGGCTTCAGAAGCTTTAACATAGTGTCCTAGTTTATTACCAATGGCAACCAACGATTCAGTCTGTCAATAGTCAAGAGGCAAAGAGTAGAGCCTTACCCACACAAGAAATGAAGAGAAAGTCTTCCTCTCTGGGACAAAATTCATTCTACAAGGTCTCATATAGAGACCTACTACAGCAAAAAAATAAGGTCCTCCCTCAAATATTTTGTCTTTATCTTCGATATTCGAGAACAATACTGTGAAGAATCCTTTTGACCCTAGATGTAGGTCAATGCTTCCTTTGGGCTTCCAATGATACTTGATCCACGTCTGTAAGGCCTTTTCAGTGGGCCATAGTCCCATGAATTTAAAGATAATGGCATAGGTTCCCATATGTTCCCTGTGCTCCTGCAAAGTAGGATCATTTAATATTACTTGAGGAGTGATTTCTACGTTTGGTTTGCAGGGTCTTTTCTATTTTCTGTGTCTTGAACGTAGAATTTTGTCTTCTTCCTCTTTGTCCATTGTGCTGCTATCATATTTTGTTCTAGTCCCATCAGTTTCCTTTTCATTGACCCTGTTTCTGAAGTTCATACCGCCTTTACTAGTACCAGCTGGTGATTTACTTCTATTGGCCACTGCTTCTTTGTAGGAGGGAGTCGGGCTCCCCCCTGCCATTGTCCATTCGAATCTAACTCTACTCGTACTGGCTACTCTGGCCGTTGTGTGTCTCCCGCGCTCTCCTTTTTTTAGGGTTTTCCAGGATGAGATGGAGTTCCTGTACATCTCCTCGATTGACAGGATGTACTAATACGTTGTCAAGATTGAGCAGAAGTTTAAACAAAAAGGGCGGGACTTTGGATCTATGAATCCAATGAAAAATGGACAAAACTAAGGTGGGGTGACCCAAGAAAACCCATTGAAGCTAAAAGATAATAATGCCACCACTAAGTCAAGTAAGGACACAAGAAAGTTGTGTGAGTTCCATAAGAGCCCCACTCACAAAACAAGTGAGTGTCAAACCAAGTAGTCGTTGGTGGCTGAGTTGAAGGATTCAGAATTAGATGCATGCTTCGACCCTAAGTTAGAACCCGACAAGGGGAATGAAAAAGGGAAGAAGATTATTGATGTAGATCCTAATGCCACTATTACCATCACCAAGATCCAAAAGAATGAGCCTGAAGATCCAGAGGAGAGGGAGTTCCTTTATCCACTCACAAATGTGGTTGGAGGGTTCACCGCTGCAATTCATTGTTGAAAATAGTAGCCAAAAGAACATCATTTCACCAGAGGTCATGAAGCAAATGGGCCTATGAACCATACCACAAACACAACCATACAACATCGGGTGGCTTCACAAAGGATGAGATCTCCGAGTCAGCCAGCAAGGTTGCCTTCCTTACAACATCAAGCCCTTCACATATGAGGTATTGTGTGATGTTTCTCCTCTTGAAGTTTGTGATTTATTATTAGGAAAACCATACTTATGTAAGTGACATGTTGTGTATGAGTCTAGTCCTTGCTATGTGATTATTTCTTTAGGTAATACATTATACAGGATAAGGAGGTAGCCCCACCTACCACCACTTCTTTGATCGCTGTTAAGAAATGCAGTAAGATCATCTCCCATACTAGGAAATTTATTTTCTTTATTGTTTGATAGAAAAGTAAGGGGAATATTGTAGCCACATCCAAGGCCCCCCAGAAGGGTTCCTCCACGCAGTAGAAGCAGGTGGATATGGTCATGAAAGAATACAGGGACATCTTCTCCTCACCCATAGGGGCACCATTGCACTGTTAGGTCAAATTCGTTCGATCTAACTCACGGATCATCTCTACCCAACGAGATGATATATCTCCACTCCATTAGGGAAAATGCCAAGTACAAGCAACAACATCATCAACATCGGGTGCACCACAATTTTCATGTGGGAACAAATTCTTGTTGCATTTACAGAAAGAATGCCTTACTGGATCCCATCGGAAGCTCAGACCACTCTAATATTGTCCTTACACCATTAACAAGGCTATGGGAAACAATTCTTTGGAGCACAACATTTCCTACAATTTTTTAATTTCCTTAATTGTAGCACAATTTACTAATTTTGGCATTTTTCGGGTATTATTGGCTTGTTGGGGCCTGACCTATGTTCAGAGTTAATTAGCCAAACAACTCCCTATACTAGTGACCCTTTTAGCAACATTACATGGAGAATGAACTGAGGTCTCACCAAAAGTAGTATGGGGGGGGGTGCTGGAACTAGATTTCTGCACCCTTAAGATGTCTGAGGCATTAATTCGGTCCAACTGTTAGTCCCTTCGTTTAGGCTACTTCATGCACTTCCCTAACCTTTCCACCCTGATATACTCACCTTCATGCAACCCTAACCAGGGGCTATGGGGCTTCTACTATGCTAGAGAAACGCTCTGCACTATTTCCCTAAGTCACACCCGAGATTTGACTTATCTTCTTAGACCAGTTATTTATCTTCGTGTAAATGAATGCCTTATGTTATATTTATTTATACAGCACATTCATATGAGTTCATGTAGCAAATAAACATTAAACTTGCAATTCATACCCAATAATACATAAAACAGGAAAAGATACACAAAAATATGGTAAAACTTTTCTTTATTGATGCTTCCAATGGTTACAGAATCAACTTGCCCTGTACACTCAACTGCAGGGGTCTGCGCACTCAGCTGTGGACTACAAGGCTTCTGCTCACATAACTGCAGAGTTGCCTCCTACTCTACGACCCAAAGACACACTTTACACTTCGACTCAATTACTTTATTAGACACATCATGCTGCTATTATCTTCTTCTCTTTAAAGTTAGAGCCTTGCTCTATTTATACAATTGATCTTTCAAGTTGACATTATATTACAAAAACAAGGGTTGACAACCCTATGACTCTATTATGACTTTGCACTCCGCACCCACAAATCGGGAAGTCTTTACAATGGGCTTAGTCAAAATTTGGCCTTTAAGCCCCAGAACATGCCTTTAGGGAGATTCCATGCCCAACAAGCCCCCAACACAAACATTGTGACTCTCCCTCGAGTCACTTTAATGGTGTAGAGATCTTCATGCAGAGTCCCAACAACTCTCCTGGAATAGCTGCAAGGTCAACAGTGCATTGAGCAACTACCCGTTGAATCTCCTGTACCCGTTGTTCCAAGACCGCAGTCTGAGAACAACTTCCCTGCATATGTTCCTGTGTCCCCTCCATTTGTTTGAGCTTGCCTTCAATTGTTGTTATAATGGTGGAGGCCTCATCAATCCAAGGTTGAATGCATGCCTTCATAATTTCTTCTCTGTGTCATGCGACATCCACTTTCTCTTTCAGCACTTTGGCCTGTTGCATTTTCACAAGCCTCTGAGTGAGGGCCATTGTTTGTGCGGTCCCTTTTAATTCAACCATTCCCCATAAATCCGATTCATTAATGCCCCTTTGGCAGCATAATTTCCCAACTCTTTCCCATAAAGTGCATCTTAAATGCATGCCACCCATTCCATTTGGTCTCAAGTCAAGCATCACATTGTGAATAATGACTCCAATGGTCACTTTCCAGCCAACCCATGTGGGAGCGCAACACCCCTTCCATGGTTCTGGAACTTGTGACACTTTTATTCTGTGTGCAGCTCTCGTGCAGAGTAGTTTATAGTCATGTGCCCCCTTTCAACTACCTAGAGCGTTAAGACCATACTTCGCACGGCTAGTTAGGTGGCCATGGCACCTGTATAGGGTTTCATTTGGTCATCCATTCCTTTTCCTAGAAAATACCCTCCTTTTATTCTTACTGGCTGCATCGCACACTTGTTTTATCACCCTGGGTCCTTTATGAAGAAAATCCTTCTTGTTCTTGTCCTTTAGCTTCTTGGCTTCCGCTTCCACCAAAACACTTTTCTCCCTTAATCGCACCCTTTCTTTCCCAAGCTCTTGGAGGCTAACATCACCCTGTCAGATTTATTTCTCAGGTCCCAAGTGTTCTGCTTCATTCAGCTGCAAGATCCCTTCTTGGAAGGCTCTGCTAGCCATCCTATCTACCAGTGCTGTTATGCGTGGACTAGGTAGTTTATACTCTATGGGGATTACAATGTTCACTCCATACTCTAGCCTCGAAGGTTCCTATGCCGTCAGTTCCGTACACATGTTTCTATAAACCCACAGAATCACTAGTACATGCAATTCCCAATTAGTTCATTGCGCATTATGTACCTTGTTCAACGCTTCGCATGCTTCGTCAAAGGCTTCTGCGTGTATAAACTTTTGCGTAGGTGGTCTTTCCATACTCTATGGTTCCAACTGTAGGGGTCATTCATGCCCTCGCCTTGCCCGCACCTACTTACTAACCCTATCTCCTAACGTGAAAATTGTGTGCATCTGCACAAGTTTCATACCACATGCATGTATCGATTTGAACAAGTGGATGCACAGATCGCTCCTTCCAGCCCTTTTGTTTGTGAATTGCATCTGAGGCATCCCAAACCATATGCGCATTATTCTCCTTCATTTGCACCAGTCCTCGAAGCTTCCTTGGTGTGTACCCCACCACCTCGCGGGCGTAGCGTGCAGTACCCATTTCAAAGCTTCAAAACATTACTATTCTGGCACCTCTCTTTCAAATCTATTCAGAAAGTCATCTACCTCACTTAACCCATCATACGTAGGCATATAGCTTAACTTGGTTGATACATAGCACAATTATTTTGTCATCATGTTATAGTTCAGCATGGTTACCTCCTGTAACTGGTTCTTCCATCGCTCTATCTCTTCATCAGAATCTGAGGTGCAGGAGCTTTCGCACTCCCATGAGATTCATCCATTTGTGGTTGGATTTACCCAATTTTTCTCTCACATAATTATTTTGTAGATGCAATCCAAATCATCGTCGCTTTCATAGTTGCGCACTGCCTCTATGTTGCATGGTCCTTCTATAGAGTCCAAAGATACAGCTACGCGCAAAGAATTTTTCTCACAAATCATCTTGCACTTCTTCAGGTTTATCACCACATTCATGTCAGTGGCCCAATATATTCCTAATAGCACCGGGTAGGGATTTCTATCATCAACAATCTCTATCATTTCAAAATCTACTAGTGCTCGCTCCTTCAATATCAATTGTGATCCCCTACAATCTTCCCATAAGTAGCATATTTTGCTGGTTTTCCATTCACAACTGGATAGGAAACCATTGTAGTGTAGGCCTTCCCATGCACTCCCATTTGTACTTCAGCAGAACATTTGCGTCTGATCCTAGCTCCAAAATCACTTGGTACATCTCATATTCACCAATCTACGCGGTCAATCTCATCTCCTTGCCCATCCTCATCATGTGCTTTCCGAGCTTCCGCACTACACATGGCTCTCCTGGCACTGTCCCAGTGCATTTATTTATGAGTTCCTACAACCCCTTTACAACCTTGCTATCACGCAGTAGCTTCATGCGTGTTTCCAAGAACATGGTGAGCATCGATGGGTCCATTTCTAGCTCTATTTTGTCTTTGCTTCCTGAAGTGGGGGCATCAAAGAATCTCTTCCTGGCTTCCATGAATTTTTCCTTAGCGCACTCCAAATAAAACTCTAGCTCTTTCAGTGGAGCCTTGCAAACAGATGTGCTCTCTTGAGGTTTCTTTCCTTTGTCATTCCCTGTCGTAATTCCACTTCGGAGCACAATATTCACATTAGTGTCTTCCTCGCAGCTCAAACCTCATCATTTGCAGGGTCTGAGTTTGGAGTGCTCCTTTATCGCGCAACCACGTTATTAGCATGGGACAATCCTCCATCTCATCATCAAACAATGTACAATACAAGCATGATGGATACATTGGATTCATACAATTGTAGGCATAATGTCCTGGCCCTCCGCAATTGTAACATATCATTTGTCTGCAACCTCTTTCAGGTCCTCCTCCACCTTGGCCTTGTCTGCACCCCTGAAATCTGGTTCACATCATCCCTGCATTCTGGTCAAGCGGTTGCGTTTTAGCCTAAACTCTATGGGTAGGATTCCTATCCATAATTAGCACATAAACTCTACAGGTGCACTCATCATGTCCCACTGATCTACAGAAAATACACAACAACTGCTGTGAATTTTGTGTGTACTTCTCCAATAAATGAGAGATATTTGTAGCATGCTTTCCTCCTATTTGACAAATCGTTCGCCACAATGCATGTGTTGCACTAGGTCCTACCTGTGCCTTCAATTTCAATGGCATCGATCCTCCTCCAACGAGGTAATTCGCGAATACTGGACATTGGTCCTTCTCATGTTCTTGACCCTTGCACTTTACACACCATACCTCAACATGCACTTCTAGGAAAGCTATCTTGTCTTGTTTCAGACTCTACATCACAAGGCACAAGTTTTTCAATTGCATGTGAATATGCTGAACTCCCAAGTTGGGATCCTATATCAGAGTCTCGTTCAGTCTCATCACAATCTCTACGGCCTCGGCCTGAGTTTCTAGCTTTTATTGTGACAGCGCGTTCGTTAGATGCGGGATTAACAATGCTATAAACAATTTTCGGTGTTTTCCATCTGTCAATGTCATGCTAGATTCATGAATTATTCACTTCAGTCTATGATCTAACTCCCAAGGGGTCTCACCTCATAGCATTTTGATTTCGTTGAACCTAATGGTCGACTATGTGTTGTGTGTGGAGCATGATTGTTCAAAGGTGTTTGTTTCAGCCGGATGTATACTCCAGGAAGTTTGTACACCCCTCCATGCGGGGGGGACTTGTCCCCCTCGTGGGGATCCAGGGGGGGCGATCCCCCCAGGCTGGGGGGTTTGGGAGCTAGCGGTCCCCCGACGGGGGCTCGGGGGCAGCGTCCCCGAAGCTAAAAGCAAATGTAAATTTGCCTTGTAAAAGTATAGTAATTTCTAGTCAATCTGAGTCGTTCATTAGGCAAATGATCTGACGGTAGAACTTATGTTTAGTTTAGGGTTTTTTTCCCTAGAAGGCAACCCCTCTCTTTGTATGAGGGCATTGTATTTGAGGCTGTGATATATAGATGTGTATTCTGTGTGTGAGCAAAAAAAGATAGAGAGGTGAGACTGTGAGAGAAAATAAAGGATATTACAGTGCATTTGCTGTAGGTTGTGTCTCTTCATTTTGCTGGATAATAGAAAGGAAGGACTGGTTGTTCGGGGTGGACGTAGACCAAACTTGGTGAACCACGTATATCTGTGTCTCTCTTGTTTTATGCATTTTCTATATTTATATTTCTACAATATTTTATGTGTTCCATTGCTCCGTAATATATAATTTTCTAACAACTGGTATCAGAGCCATGCCCCGAAGTTAGCCAAGTGGATGAATCCTCGGAATGTCGAACGAAGGTGGTGGGCCCCGGTAATATCACGATGGGATCCGTGGATGAGCTTGGTTAAACAGGCGGTGTGCTCCGGA
>APFE031640555.1:54527-67661 GCA_000404065.3 Pinus taeda | reverse complement strand
ATTGATCTGCTGATGTCTTCAAACCGGATCCTTTGGCATGCTTAGGCAATTTTTGGGCTTTTTCGGTGCGCAGTGGGCTCGGCAACCGGAAGATTCCCTGAAGATTCCTCGAAATGGCCTATTTCCTGTATCGATGCGCGAATAGCGCTTCGTGCTATTCGCGCATCGGAAACCGCCTTTGTTTCTTGATCTGGAGCTCCGAAATGCGACTTTTCTTCCTACGCGAAGCTTTTTTCGGCTTTTCTGGCTGCTGACGTAAGCAAGGCGTCGGCTGTACGGCGTATGACGTCAGCTGTGGGTCCCTGGTACAGCGCGACGTGGTGAGGTACTTGATAAACTGTGGTGAAGAGACTCCGATGCGATATCGCGATATCGCATCGGCGGGGAAAGAGGGGGATCGTTGGGTTGGGCATTTGGCACTTGCGACTGCCAATATGCGATATCGCGATATCGCATCGGCGGAGAGGAAAGGTGGACGGGTTGGACACTCGGCGTTTGTGATCGCCAATCGCCGATATCGGCAATATCGCATCGACGGGAGACGGATGGGTTATGTTTTTCATGAGTGTGAGAGTGTGAGGTTGTGACGCAAAAACGGTCTTGAGGGGAAAAGGTAAGTAAGTAAGTGTGAAGGTCATATAAGGTTTTCGGAAGGGGTCCGATTACCTCAGGGGAACTTTATACTTTGGAAGGAGTCCATCGTATTTTGGGAAGTGATTAGGAGGTCGGGCTCTTGCTTAGTTTCTGATAAACTGAACGATTCCCGGGAACTAATATGGTTATTTTTCAACCAGGGGAGGGATATTACATAAGGGATTTTTAATTAATATTAATACGGGGACAGGAAACATAGGGAGCTAGATAATAATGTTAGTGGTTAATATGGAGATGATAATAAAGCGCTAAGTTCGGGAGACTTAGGCTGTTACAGGGGGTAGGACCATACTTCGGGAGAAGATATGGAACAACTTTGAGTAAAGCAGATCTTTACTCAAGCAGAATGATGAAGATGATGAACTTAAGAGGTGTCAAGCAGATCTTGACCTCTTTTGGGGATGTTAGTTAATAATGTGGGAAAATAGAGAAGGGAAGTTAGTTATACCTCATTTGAGCCTTTTGCTTACAAATCTTTGCTGATAATGTTCTGCATGATATGATACCTGCAAACTTGGAACTTGTCAGCAATTCAATCAGCCTCAGAACTACCTACTCAGCCTACTTTCCTAGCATTTTTTCTTCTTTTGCTTGGGGGTGCACTTAGACTTGCAAACCCATCATTACATTTTCTTTTGATGCTTTCCTATCTACATACTACCCTTATTTCTTCCAGAGCCCAGATTAAACAGTTGGACTCTTCTATTTCTCTACCTATCTAAGAGTCTGCCAAGATTAAACTGTTTGGACAGACTTACAATCTCTATATTCTAAAACATGAAATTTAAACCTAGGGAGACCAAGATTAAACTGTTTGGACCTCCCTTTAACTAACAATAGCGATACCAAAACTTTACAAAAATTGAAGGCAATTGAATGAACCTGAAGTAGCCTTTTCATATGGAGACTGTTGAGCAAATATGGGAGCATTGCAGCAAGCAAAGTACAACATATTTGGCCTGTGAAATGCCAATCATGAAATATGAATACCTGCTGCAGCAGGAGCTAACATAACCAACCCACAAAATCTTAGGCCATTTGATAAAAACACCCTAAGATCTCAGTAGTGGAGCTCATGCCAAACGTGAGCGATAGAGTTAACTTCAATATTTTATTTATTTTTGATATTGAAATATTTTCTATATCTCTGTATATAAGAATGTTGAAAGAATATCACACAACTAACATGGATAGACAAAATCCAAAATTCGACCTAATTTGGATTTATCAAGTACCCAAATAGATCAAATGCCTCTACCTACAAATTTTCCTAAATTTTAAATTTTGTAAGTTAGAAATTAAGATGAACTTGACATTATCATTATATATATATATATATATTATATATAATATATATATATATAATGTGAAAAGAGAATTAACATTTTAAAAATTACATATCACAGACAATTATAAAAAAACTTTTCAATAATAATAATAATAATAATATTCCCTTGGGTTCATAGTCTCTTGGGGTTTTAGTATTAATCCATCAGGTTTATTATTCCCTTAGGTTTATAATATCAATCCCTTGGGTTATTATTCCCTTGAGTTTATAATATAAATTATAGTCAATCATGGTCAATCATAGTCAGCTATGGTCAAATGTCGCATTGTGACAAAAATTGTTTCCATGTGAAAATCATGGACAATCATGGTGAACCATGGTCAACCATGGTTAATCATGGTCGACAATGTTTTATAGAATGAAACATGGTCAATCATGGTCAACCATGGTCGAACGTCGCATTGTGACAAAGATTGTCTTGATATGAAAAGCATTCATGGTCAACCATGGTTCGATGTCACATTGTGACAAATATTATCTCGATATGAAAAACATCCATGGTCAACCATGGTCCAACATCACATTATCATAAGGATTACCTCAATATGAAAAATCAATGATGGTCAATCATGTTTATTTTAGTGTTTATAATATTTATCTTAGGGTTTATATACCTTGGTTTATAATATTAGTCCCCTGGGTTTACTATTATTCCATTGGTTTCATAATCCCTTGGGGTTTTAATATTAATCCCTTGGGGTTTTGATATTAATCCCTTAGGTTTATTATTCTCTTTGGTTTATAATATCAATCACTTGGGTTTATTATTCTCTTATGTTTATAATATCAATCATGGTCAACTGTCATCAATCATAGCCAACCATGGTCAAATGTTGCATTGTGACAAGGATTGTCTCAATATGAAAATAAACCATGGTCAACCATGTTTATTATAGTGTTTGTAATATTTATCTTAGGGCTTGTATGCCTTGGGTTTATAATATTAGTCCCTTGGGTTTAATATTATTCCCTTCGTTTCATAATCCCTTATGGTTTTAGTATATGCCTTGGGTTTATTATTCCCTTCGATTTATAATATCAATTCCTTAGGTTTAGTATTCCCTTGGGTTTATAATATCAATCATGGTCAATCATTGTCAACCATGGTCAATCATGGTCAATCATAGTCAGTCATGGTTAACCATGGTCAACCATGGTCAACTATCGCATTGTGACAAAAAGTGTCTCCATGTGAAAATTATGGACAGTCATGGACAATTATGGTCAACCATGGTTAGCCATGGTTGATCATGGTCAACCATGTTTTATAGAATCAAACATGGTCAACCATGATCAATCATGGTCGAATGTAGCATTGTGACAAAGATTGTCTCAATATGAAAAACATTCATGGTCAACCATGGTCCAAGGTTGCATTGTGACAAAGATTGTCTCAATATGAAAAATAACCATGGTCATCCATGGTCCAATGTCGCATTGTGATAAGGATTTTCTCAATATGAAAATCAACCACGGTCAACCATATTTATTTTAGTGTTTATAATATTTATATTAGGGTAAATACCTTAGGTTTATAATATTAGTCTCTTGGGTTCATAATCCCTTGGGGTTTTAATATTAATCCATTGGGTTTATTATTCACTTGTGTTTATAATATCAATCCCTTGGGTTTATAATATCAATCATGGTAAACCATGGTCCAACTTTGCATTGTGATAAGGATTGTCTCTATATGAAAATCAATCATAGTCAACCATGTTTATTTTAGTGTTTACAATATTTATCTTAAGGTTTATATACCTTCAGTTTATAATATTAGTCTCTTGGGTTTAATATTATTCCCTTGGGTTCATAATCCCTTAGGTTTATAATATCAACCCCTTGGGTTTATTATATTTATATTAGGGTAAATACCTTAGGTTTATAATATTAGTCTCTTGGGTTCATAGTCCCTTCGGGTTTTAATATTAATCCATTGGGTTTATTATTCCCTTGTGTTTATAATGTCAATCCCTTGGGTTTATAATATCAATCATGGTAAACCATGGTCCAACGTCGCATTGTGATAAAGATTGTCTCTATATGAAAATCAATCATGGTCAACCACGTTTAATTTAATGTTTACAATATTTATCTTAAGGTTTATATACCTTCAGTTTATAATATTAGTCTCTTGGGTTTAATAATATTTTCTTGGGTTCATAATCCCTTGGGTTTATAATATCAACCCTTGGGTTTATTATTCCCTTGGGTTTATAATATCAATCATGGTCAATCATGATCAATTATAGCCAACCATGATCAACCATGGTCAATCCTAGAATCAAACATGGTCAACCATGGTCGAACGTCGCATTGTGACAAATATTGGCTCGATATGAAAAACATCCATGGTCGACCATGGTCCAACGTTGCATTGTGACAAAGATTATCTCGATATGAAAAACATCCATGGTCAACCATGGTCCAACGTCGCATTGTTATAAGGATTTTCTCAATATGAAAATAAATCATGGTCAACTATGTTTATTTTAGTGTTTATAATATTTATCTTAGGGTAAATACCTTAGGTTTATAATATTAGTCTCTTAGGTTTAATATTATTCCCTTGGGTTCATAATCCTTGGGGTTTTAGTATTAATCCCTTGGGTTTATTATTCCATTGTGTTTATAATATCAATCCCTTGGATTTATTATTCCCTTGGGTTTATATTATCAATCATGGTCAACCATGGTCAATCATAGCCAACCATGGTCAATCATAGTCAACCATGGTCAAATTTCGTATTGTGACAAAGATTGTCTGAATATGAAAATCAACCATGGTCAAGCATGGTTCAATGTCGCATTCCAACAAAGGATGTCTCATTTATAGTATTTATATTAAGGTTTATATAGCTTGGGTTTATAATATTAATCCATTAGGTTTAATATTACTCCATTGGGTTTATATTTCCTTGGGTTTTTAGTATTATTCCCCTAGGTTTATTAAATTGTGTTTAATTATTTTTTATAATGTTTGCCTATGTGTGATATTATTTATTTCTAAAATTATTTTAAATTTTTATTCATTAATTTACATTATTTATTATTATATAATATTATTATAATGATATTAATAATATTATAAATTTATAATGTTGCTTATAGTGTTATATTTATTTCTAAAATTATTTATTTGTTATTCATTAATCTTATCTTTATATTAATATATAAAATATTTTATAATAATATTATATTATATTATTAGTAATATTGATATTGGTTGATATACACCTATTGGTGTTTATCAACCACATTTAGATTAATATAAATGTGGTTGCGCTAGTGTAATTATATTTTGTGATAGTCAAATTGTTGTTCATTTGGCTACAAATTCATTTTAACATAGTAAGACTAAGAATATTGATACTAAGTACCATTTTGTAAGACAAGACATTGATGGAGGTGGAGTAGAACTTAAAAAGGTCCACGCTCAAGAAAAATACACAGACATGTTTAGTAAACTAAAGTTGTTAGAGAAGTTGTGGGAGTGTTTGACTTCTCTTAGATTATAGAAGAGGTGATGAAGGGCCTATGACAAGGTATCAAGTAAATTTTTGTCAAGGTGGAGATTGTTAGAATGCGATAACAATTAAATTAAAAGAAAATGTAAAAACCAAAAAATTACTTAGGTAAATGTTTGATGGTTAGTCTAAAGGTGTTGGTTTACGATATTGGTGGTAGCTCATATAACGAATGTAACAGTGCCGATATAGTTATATCGGGGTAATCCAAGAGATGGGTGGAGGGGGTTGTAAGCTTGATTGTAATTGTTCATCTTAGTTAATAAAGTACCTTACCTTTCCCTATGGATGTTTCCCTCATAAATTTTTAGGATTTTACCACGTAAATTTGATTTTGTGTGTTTACTCACTCTTGTCATTATTATTTCTCCACTATAGATATTTTTAAAGGCTCTAAATACAATAGTTCCTTCATACAAATATATTAGAATCAATATCTATCACGAGATATACTGGAATTATGACATTAGGAAAAGGATAAATGGATGATGGAAATCGTATTATGGACTTGAAAACAATTGTAAGTTACTAAATATTTGGACATGGCATTAAGTAATTTCCTTTTGGAGAATCTCGTCACCCCTATTATTTTATATGGATGTGAGGTCAAGGGATGTAGTATCTCCATAGAGTCATAGAGGAAAATAAAATAGTTCCAAAAGTGGTTTGTAACCTATAAGCTCAAGAGTAAAGGAAATACGTGATATCCTATCCTCTTCTTAGGAACAAGTCTTTCTCCCATTGAAAACATGATGATGAGAAGATGTTAAACAACATGGAAGACAAGAGGTTTCCTAATATTGCTTCTAACTATACTCAAAATGTTGGGCATGTGTTATATTTTTTGGATAACTAACCCCATGAACGATTTACATGCACCAAACACATAGGGGGTCACAGGGGGGTTGTCAGCGCCCTTGTTTGATACTGCCCCCTTACATGGGGTTTGAGGCAGTGCCCCAAAAAACGTTTTTAGGGAAGTTTGCTTTTTACATCCCTTTTAGCAATTTTCAAGATACATATTTCACTTTTAGTGGTTTTTCGATGCGTGGTAGTTTACCTATGTTTTTTTAAATCTAGTCAAAGGAACTTATAGTTGTATTCTAATGCAAGGTTAATGGATTGGAGGTTTATGAATGCTATGGCATATACCTATTTTATAGTAACTTTATAAATATAATATAATGAAAAATAAATATGGTTTTCTCAGTTTTGGGTTCAAGGAGAAAAAATATCTATGCTTATTTTCTAGTGATTGACATTGTATCTTTTCTATTAGCGTTAAGAATTTGTTTGCAGGAATTATCTATAAGTGTTTAAAACCTACATTTGATGTTAGAGAAGTTTTGGCTTCAAGGGGACACCTTTGTGACTAAGGGGTTTGGCTCTAGCCTGTGGTAGTCCCTGTTATAGTGGGAGATTTGTGGAAGCAATTCTTGTGGTGAAAAGGAAATGGCAAGTAGTTAAAAGATAAAGATTAAGAAATTCAATGGGTGAAGTTTCAAGTAGGCTAAGCTCAAAATGGAAAATTTATTGATGGATAGAGATAAGAGGATCATCGTGGATTTGGGTACTACACCAACAAGGATGTCAACAGAATATTAGACCAAGTTGGATCAAAAGGAAAGTTCATAAAGGTATGTTGGAGATGTGGAAAAGAAGGGAATTACAAGAAATATTGCGATCTAAAATTCTTGAGAAAGGGAAGGAACTTAAAGATGCTCCTTTTGCATAAGAAAAATCCTCCCCATATGAAGGAGGGGAAGTGCACTTGGATTTTTCAAGTACACACGTAGATCATGAAGCATGGTTGGTCGACTCAGATGCATCCTTCCATATGACTTCTCATAGGAAATGGTTTTGCAAGTATGAAAGATTTGATGGTGGTGATGCTTTTCTAGGAGATTACTCAAAAGCAAGAATATAGGACTAGTCAAGTTGCAGCTCATGAGTGGAAGGATTAAAACACTCCCCAATGTTCTACACGTTCTAAGATTAGCAAGAAATTTGATTTCTATAGGAAAGATGAGTGATGCAAGTGTACATATAGTTTTTGAACATGATATTTGTAGGATGGGTCAAGGAGAAATGGTATTGCTAACGGGAGTTTGGATTGGAACTTTATATAAGCCATTGAGAAATACTGTTAGTGATGGGTGAAATAGTTTTGTTTTTCTTAAGAGGAGAAAAGGAAGGAAAAAATCTTGTAGTATCTAGAGAAAAGGTTATGTTGTGGCATCAAATACTAGGACATATTAGAGAGAATGGACTTTAAGTATTACACGGTAATGGTATTGTAGAAGGTATGTATAATTGCAATTTGGATTTCGATTTCTATGAAAATTGTTTATATGGGAAGCAGAATCGAGTGAGATTCTCCTCTAGTGCCAAAAGGGCAGAGGGAATACTATAGTTAGTGCAAAGTGATGTGTTTGGACCTATTTTGGTTCCACCCTTGGGTAAATCTATGTACTATATTTCATTTATCGATGAGTTCTCGAGGAATACATGGATATATTTCCTTAGTAAGAAATTTGGGGTCTTTGAAAAATTGAATATAAGGCCCTGGTAGAGAATCAGACAAAGAAGAAAATGAAGGTGTTGATGACAAATAATTGTGGAGACTTGTAGGAAGAAATTTCATGAGTTTTGTAAGGTTTGGTAGAAAAAGACATGAGACTACCCCATACACACCTCAATAGAATGGATTTGTAGAAAGGTTGAATAGGACATTGATGGAAAAAAAAAGGAGCATGCCCAATGGTGTTGGGTTATTTTCTAGGAAAAGGCAATGCATATTTCATGTTACTTGGTAAATAGATCACCCTCATTAGTGTTGGATGATAAGACTCCACATGAGTTATGGACTAGTGAGAAACCATCTCTCACACATCTCAAGGTATTTTGTTGTGATGCATCTTTACATGTTCCAAAGGAAAACATAACTAAGTTGGATAGAAAATATAAAAGGTGCATCTTTATTAGTTATAATGATGGTTTAAAAGGTTACAAGTTTTGGAACCTAGAAACAAAGAAGGTTGTGTACAATTGAGATGTAGTATTTAGAGAAGTGAGATATGTTATCAAACAAGAAGTCCTACCAAGGGAGAAAGAAACAAAGAAGATAGAGTTTGAACTAAAGGATGATGAAGCACACTCTATAGAAGAACATGAATTAGAAGAAAAATAACCACATACTTCAGTTTTGAGGAGATCGGTTAGGGAAATAAGGTATCTAGACAGGTATACTCCAATTGATTTCCATTCAAAATTTGTTTTTTATTATTATTGATGAATATCGTAGAATTGTTAGGCAGGAGGTGGATACAAAGGATAGAAAACTCTAGAAAAATGGCATGGTTAAATAAATGGAAGCCTTGGACAAGAATAAGGCTTGGGATCTAGTGGAGTGTCCGAATAGAAGAAAAAAAATTAGCAACAAATTGATGTTTAAGAAAAAGTTGAATGCATAAGGAAAAGTGGAAAAACATAAAGCTCAATTAGTAGCAAAAAATTATTCCTAGGTGTAGGACATTGGCTTTAGTGATATTTTTTCTCCTATTGCGAATTTAGCTTCTATTAGATTTATTTTATCTGACGATGATGCTTTTGATTTTGAGATAGAATAGATGGATGTTAAGAGAGGATTCCTACATCAGAATCTAGAAGAAGAGATCTATATGAAGCAAATAAAAGGCTTTGCAGTGAAGGGTAAGAAAGAGTTGGTATGTAGGCTGAAAATGTCCTTGTATGGGTTGAAGCAATCACCAAGGATACATATATACAAGGACATGGCTTCACAATAAGCAAGGTAGATCATCGTGTGCATTTTAATTTTGGTGATTGTCTTATTTCTTTGATCTTGTATGTAGATGATTTTTTATCAATTGGAAATGATCAGGAAATCATCCATGATGTGAAAACTCGATTGTCCTATAAATGACATGAAGGATATTGTTGCTGGAAATTTCATTTTTGGAATGAAAATTAAAAGAGATTATGAAAAGAGGAAACTTTGGTTAAATCAGAGGAAGTATGTTGAGAAAATATTACATAGGTTTAATATAACTGAAAGTAAATTGGTAAAGGTCCCTCTTCCTCTATGTGTAAATTTATTTGTGGATTAGTGTCCCATGACACAAGAAGAGGAAGAGGACATGGCCCATGTTCCATATGCCAGTGCAGTTGGAAGTTTGATATACACCAATGGTCTATACAATACATGTAGTGGGAGTATTGACTAGGTATATTTCAAAACCAAGGAAGAGGCATTAGACAATAGTAAAGAGGGTTTTCAGGTATCTACGTGGCACTACTGATTATGGATTGTGCTACCAAGGAAGACCGAGATTAAGAAAGGTGTTAGAAATGCATGGCTTTGTTGATTTAGATTGAGCTAGAGATATGGATTGTAGAAGATATATGAGTGGGTATGTGTTTAACCCATTTGGAGGAGTAATTAATTGGAGGAGTAATTAATTGGATGAGCAAGAGATAATCTATAGTCGCACTTTCAACCACTAAGGTTTAATACATGGCAGTCACTCATGCAAGCAAGGAAGCAATTTTATTATAGAGATTGTGCTCAGGTATGGTTTTGGTATAACAAGCTACAAGGATAGGTTGTGACAACCAAATTGCAATTTTCTTGGCAAAGAACCTTTAAATATAAAACATATTGATGTTCGATATCATCTTGTGAAGGATATGATTGAAAACAAGAAGGTGTTGTTGGTAAAGGTGGACACTTTGAAGAATTTTGCAGGTGCATTAAAAAAATCTATTAGCATTGAAATGTTCTCTTAGTGTAGAGAAACAATGGGCATCACTAGCTTGGATTATAGGTTGTGTACTCTTGTGGCCCCCTATATGTAAAGAAAAAAAGTGGGAGAATGTTAGGTATATGTTATATTCTTGTCATGACTAACCCCATGTGAAATTGTCAGGTCCCTCATTTAGGGGTTATGTAAGGAGAAATACCTTGGGAAAAAAATTTAGGGTGGTTTTTTAAGTGTCTGTTTTTGGTGGTTTTAGGCACATGGTTTATGCTTTTAGTGATTTTTGGGCACATGTTGGTTTTGCTCATCATTTTGTAGATCATATCAGGAACTACAGTTGTGTTCTAGTCTAGGGTTACTAGGTTGGGGGTTTATGAATTCCATGACATATACACATTGTATTGTAATGTTGTGAAGATAATATAACGAAAACTCAATCTGGAAGAAAAAAAATGTGTGTTAATTTTATATGATTTCCATTGTATCTTTTCAGTTAGTATTGAGAATTTGTTTGCAGAAATTATTTGTATAGGGTTAAAACCTACACAAAATCGCCTTTGACTAAAGTGAGAGGCGTCATAAGATACCCAAAATTGGCTAGTCCATTGGAGGATAAAGGATTACATATTATGCAAAATAAAGATAACATTAAAACTATTATTACATTTAAGTTTATGGAGAAATTGTGGGGTGATAAAGAGTTAGAGGGGAAAATGAAACTAAGATATTATAAGTAGGTTATCAATCCGAATCTCGAAAATCAAAAGTATCTCTCTATCTTTACTAGTGTAAAGAAGAAAGTAAAGATTGCTAAAATGAGAACAAATTATCATGTGCTCCATAACAAAATTGGTCATTGGTTAGTTCCCAAAACATTGTGGGACGAAAGAGTATGTCAATTTTGTGACACTAAGATGGTAAAAGATGAAAAATAGTTTCCCTTAGATTGCCTATATTATATGCAGATGAGATCTAAATTTCAAAGTATTTGTCATATTACCAACCTTCTAGACCTTTTAACTCAATAGGACTATGGTGATCTTGGAAAACTTTTCTTAATGTAATTTGAGAATAGGAAAGAAATTTTAGAGATTTCTGAATAATCTGTTACCTTTTGAAGGTTCCATAAATCATATTTGGTCTTACTGGATGTCCTTTTTCATCATCATCATCATCATTATAAAAACATTTTATTAAGATAGATTCATTTAATTATGTAATTTAAAAAAAAAAAAAAAAAAAAAAAAAAAAATAAATAAATAAATAAATTGGTCCAGGAGGAATGGGCAACTAGGTTGATCTCGTACTTGCATGATATAGGGTCAATTCTAATCGCTACCAACTATAACCTCTGGGTACACAACATGTCCCCAAAGATGAAAACATAGGTCTATGCCAAGGGATTAAACATGAGACCTTCATCACTCACATTACTTTACATACCATGAGTTTGCCAAATGAACTACCCTTAAAGAAACTATTTAATAACTAAAATTAGAATTTTGATTAATCTAAAACTTTGATATTTTTTTAAGAACAAAACCTAAAACCATTATTCTACTATATATGAGTCTTGAATCATATTAAAACTTTAATTTTTTCTAAATTTTATGTCTATTTTTTTATCAAAATTTTAATAAAAAATAAATTATTTTTATAACAAAGAATTTATCATTAAATATAAAGCATATGTTTTAAAATGCATTAAAAAATATAAACTTGATCATTTAACATTACACAAAGCAACTTACTTTTACTTTAATTATAAATAAAAAATGTAGATTAAATTTATATATTATTATGGTCATTTCATTACAATATTATTTATTCACTAAAATTATAATCTATGTAAAAAATAACTTTATATATAACCAAAACTTTATTAGAATGCCAATGAAACTAAACATTGTCTGATGACCTACAAACAACTACTTACTTTAATATAAAATTAAAAATTAAAATTAAATTATTTATATTAAGGTCATTATCATTACAATATTACTTTATTCACAAATTATATCTAATATAAAATAACATATATATAATATATATAACCAGAACTTTATTACATAAACAAATAAAACAAAAAATAAAGCACTAATTAATTATCTAATATAAATAACCATATAAATAAATAACCAGAACTTTATTACATCCCAATTTAAACTAAAGCATTGTCATGATGACTTCTTACTTGAGCCACTGCCTCAATCCAACAAACCCCAGTGGAACTCAAACTTTCATGATTAGTAATTTCAAAAGTGTTTAATTTAAAATGATATCAATTTTAGTATTCATACTTCTCCCCTGTGTTGGTGCATCACTTTTGACATTCACTTGAAGAGATAATGATAATTCCGTATATTCCATTTAAAACAATTTGTTTTCAAAATTTATATTTGAAAATGATGTAATATCGTTTACTAATATTCTTTATTAGGAAAGTGCAATCACTAGAAGAGTGATGGAACAATGTGGAAACATGAGGGGAGGAAAATGGAATTGGACAAAAGTTGCATGATAGCATGTAAGGTTAGCTTAAAGGAAGAGAATGTGAGAATGTGTGATAATTGTGGTTAATGTATATGTAATATAAAACGAAGATAGGTCAGTAGATTTGGTGTAGAGGAAACTAACTATGGTTAGTTTATTTATAGGCGGTGTTAATAAAAATAAATAAATAAAAGGATGATGAATATGTTAGGAGGATAATACAATTGGAAATAAGAAAAATGCATTAAAAGAAAGTGAATAGTTGAACGTATATCTTAATATCTAGAGAGGAAGTTAGAAAAAAAAAAAAAAAAAAAAAAAAAAAAAAAAAAAA
>APFE031640555.1:0-44136 GCA_000404065.3 Pinus taeda | reverse complement strand
TTTAAATGAAAAATATCATATATGGATTTAATATCTAATTTAGCCATCATCCTAAAATTAAATTATCATTATTATTATTATTGTTTTTCAAAAACGTTAAAAATAAATAAGTAACAAACTTAATTTTAGTTTAGATATTAAAAATTAATTAAATATATTTATCCCTACTTTATCGTGGAGATTTGTGGAAAAATTATATTTATGCCACATGGCTCCCCTCCCACCAATTTTCTCTAGGGATTTGAGATTATGTCAATTCTAATAAATCTATTTTAAAAGATGTGTAATTTTTTTTATTTTTTATTTTTAAGTTAAAGTTGACCCATGTCAAAACAATTAATAGACAAATGTCAAATGAAGATGAAAAGATAGGCAATACTACCCTAACTAATTAAAAAAAAAAAAAACACTTTTTATCTAAAATAATTAGAATTTATTTTTTTTTTAAATTTAACTAATTTTCATTAGCAAGTCATTATATATATTTATAAGATTAAATAAAAAAAAAAAATGTTTTTGATTTTATTAAAAATTGGAAAAAATATTTTTTAATTTGAGTGTTTCATATTTACATTATCAAATTATTATTGTTTTAGTTATGATTGGTATTATATTTATTTATTTTAAATAATATTTTAAAAATACTCAATAAATTATTTAAGTGGTTCTTGCAAACAATTTAAAATCATGTTTTTGATAGTAGAAATGAATTTAATACCATCAAGTATTTGAATCATATTTTTTGATAATAAAAATAAATTCAGCACGATCAATAACCCCATAACATTTAAAATTTTGAAATTTAATAAATGTAATCTAAATTTACAAAAATTTCTACTAAATTTTAACAAAATCTTATTATTAAAAAGACAATTAATTTAAACTAAGGCCCTTTTAAATATTTGAAACACTTATAGAATACCAAAGCGTCTGTAATAATTAAAAGCATGTGAAACACTTATAGAATATTTGAACTTTTAAAAGAAAAAGGACACAGCAAGATAATCTCTCACTCTCGTTCCAAAGTCAACTCTGAACCGGTAAAGGTTGGGGGGCGCAAGGCAGTGGCCAGTCAAACAAGACAAGTAACCGCTACTGGGGATCCCGATCTGCCGGTCGCCGATTCGTTTTATTTATAAATTGTGGACTTTTGCTAATAGCAGCGGAACAGACCCTTCCAATTTTAGCTACTGGGCTTGACTTTAGTCAATGGTGGAGCTGTCTGTCCGATCTAACTTCAGAAATTTGTGCATTCCCGCATTAAGGAGGATGTAATTTAATGAATGCTTGTTGGGTTTATAGTGTTTATCACAGATTCTTATTGGGCTTGGACTATAGAGTATGGACGGAAGATTGTGTTTGGGTTTATAGAATTCATTACAAATTCGGATTGGTTCTGAAGAATTTATTACAAGCATGGGTAATTGGCGGCGGAGAACGCGTGAAATTGTTGGAGTTTTCGTCGGGTTTGACTAAATCTGGTTCAGCAAAGAAGTGCGTGGGTATATTGGCGTTATATGGTTGAAGGGATTTATGAACAATCAAGGTAGTTCGGTGCAGAGTATGTAAGAAGTAATAGATGTTTGTTTGTTTCTGAATAAATTTGTTGGTGGGTATGTTGAGAATTGAGTTAGTGAAGGATAATGGATTTGATATGGTGTGAATTCTGATTCTGGGGTTTAAGGTACTTGCCATTACAGATGAATTGGATGTGATGGGACACGAGACGTGTTTGCAGTTTTTCAGGCTTGATTGAGTCATGGGACAAACAATGGAAGATTCAGAGAGAACTGCAGAGCAAGCTGTGGAGGCTCTGGGGCGAGGCTTTGATTTCACAAATGATTTCAGGCTTAGGTTCTGCAAGGGCAATTCAAGGAGTCGACTGGTAGTTTTGGAGGAGGAGCGAAAGCAAGCTATTGTGATTCCTGGAGGCCCTTTGATACGAAATGTGTCGACAGACATTAAGTGTGACAAGGGAGAACGTACCAGATTTAAGTCTGATATTTTGGAATTCAATCAGGTACCCTATCTCTGCTAAAAGCCGTTCATCTTTATCAGAAATCCCCTTTTTTAGGTTCAGATTTTGACATCCAGATGAAAATATACCTCCCAAATAGCCCAAATTTGAAAGTCTATAAAAAAAAAGATTAAAGTGCCCAAATGGCATCTATCCAACTCTGAACGCTGCCCAGCTCCTCTAGTTATTTTGGGAAAACGTGAGTTACAGAATTACAAAAACCTAAGTAGCAGTCTATGGCTGCAACTTTTTTTCTAATTATCTTGAAAGGGGGAAAACGTTACAATAATGTTTCTTGAATGTTTAATGAACAGATGTCTGAGCTATTCAATCAGAGGTCCTCTCTACAAGGGAAGATCCCCTCTGGCAACTTCAATTCTCTGTTTAATTTCAGTGGGTCCTGGTTGCAAGATGCCACAGAAACCAAACACCTGGCCTTTGATGGCTACTTTATTTCCCTATATCATCTACACCTTACAAAGACGCCACTCATCCTCAAGGAAGTCGTCAAATCGGCTGTTCCTTCTAATTGGGATCCTGCGGCACTTGCCAGGTTTGTGGTTCCACTCTTATTTCCTTCTGATTCCAATGCTTTTGTTGTTCGAATAATTATGAGTTAAAAGAAAACAATTAGTTGCTTAAGGAGGGTTTTGTTTTGAAATGGTCAACCCAAATAAAACCCAGTGTTCTGTCGTCTATATGAATTAAATCTTAACATCTTGTATATATTTTGGAGCAGAGGGTTTTGTCCGAAAATCCGAATTTTGGAATTTTATTTTGAAGGTGCTCATTTGATAAAAGATAGCTGTGAAGTTTTTCCTGGTGCCTAGAGGATCGCACAGATTGTTGCTGATCACAATATAGAAAAATAGATAGCGCTAGAGTCTGTTCAACAAGGTAGTTTTGAATGAAGAAAATATGTGTGTTTTCTCCTGTAGGTTTATTGAAACTTTTGGGACACACATTATTGTGTCCGTGGCAATTGGAGGTCAGGATCTGGTGTTTGTAAGGCAGAATCATTCCTCCAGTATTTCACCTGCTGAACTTAAAAATCATCTGGAAAACCTGGGAGATCAAATATTTTCAGATGGCCGTAGCCTTTCGCCCTTCCGTAATAATAAGAGAGAAAGCAGACAGAAGGTAACGTTTCTGAATGTGTTCCTGAGTTCCACGCATTGCTTTTCTGATGTTCCACTTATTAATTGTTTTCTATCAAACCCCATATAAGATGGTTGCACCCTCAATGATTATAAAATATTCAACATTCAGGTTCCAGAGGTTTTTAGCAACATTTTACGATCTACAAATCCTGTGCATGTGGGCAGTTTTTCTTCCACGTCCAGCAAGGATGTAAGTAACAGGTTCCCTTTGTATGTTCCATTCAATTATGATCATGATTTTAAAGTGCTTTATGTAGAAGCTGTGCTGGATTATAGAAGGAAAGCATGCTGTTTTGCAGTAGAACATGCCCAAGCTCGAAATTTTTGCTTCCTATGCAACTAGTTAATGAGAATAAATTGAGGAGAGCAGTTATAGAACGAATATGATTGGCATCAATGTTTTCGTACTGAACTCGATACAAATGTTGCAGGGATTGACAATCTTTTGCTCTAAAAGGGGTGGAAATATAGAATTACGCAATCACAGTGACTGGCTTCATACTGTATGCGAGCATCCAGATGCAATACTTTTCTCACTAGTTCCAATTACATCCCTTTTGACAGGGGTTGTTGGCAGCGGTTTCTTAAGTCATGCTATCAATCTATACCTTCGTTGTAAGTGCTGTTTGAATAATTTAAGCATATGAATTTTGAACTTTTGATTATAAAATAAGGATAGGAATTAAATGTTTTTGTAAAGAAACAGAAGCAGAATAGAGTGAAATATAGCCCCTGCAGGCATATGTATCAAAAGGCTATCGCAGATCTTAGAAAAAATCAAAGCTCTGCCCCAATCATCTGAACCCCACTCTCTGCATGAGAGCTCATACAGATGGCAGGAATTATGGCTGTGCAGTGTGTACAAATGAGATCAGGGGATAGCTATCCTTTTGAAGATTATTTCTTCTAGACTAACTATTATTTCCTCGAGAATGATGGAAAATATCAGTATATACGTAATACTTCTTTTTATGTTTGTTGGCCAACCTTGTTTGTTTTAGCTATGGGAGGAACTTTTCAAATCAGAATTTGCTCCGAATTGAGGATCACCATGTAGTAATTGCAGTCTGCCATGAATTTGAGAATCTTGTTAAATAAACAAGCAACTAACAACTTCCATAACATCTAATCAGGTTACAGGAAATGTTTTCAATGTTTACCTAACCATTAGTGCACCAAGTAGGGGTCATGAAGATTTTACCATCCTTTGAATATAATAGAGCCATGCAACCAGAGTTGGTGATTGCAATAGTGTCACTCATTCCCATTTATTCGTTTTGAGGTCAAATGAATTTGATAATACCATTGATTGCCTCTAACAGACTCTTCATTTTATGGTTCTTTGCCTTACCAATTTAAATATATGCTCAAAGTTTAATACTTCCATGATCAACATACATTCTATTTTGTACATTTCTTCTGCTATAGGGTTGACTCTCATGGACAAATATGTACTGTGTATAAATCTAACTTACACATGATACGGATTAGCGTACAAGATGAATGTGATGTCCGACTTATTTGAGTTTATTTTATTTTTAATCTTTATGTTCTTCTGCAGACAAACCATCCATAGAAGAATTGCAATATTTCTTGGAATTCCAAGTTCCTCGGCAATGGGCCCCAGTTTACAATGAGTTACCACTTGGACCTTCTACAAAGAGAATATCCTGTCCTTCATTACAGTTCAGCTTTATGGGCCCCAAACTTTATGTTCGCACAATTCAGGTATCTCCTTTTTATCTCTTAATTCATCTGAAATGACAAAACTCATTTCTAGTTTCACACTTAAGATGTCACATTGGAAGTCCATCCTTGGCCTTTCTGGTAAATCGAGTTAGATAATATATTGCATAATGATTTTATGAAAAGCATTATTAAATTCCATTATAATAGTGCCTATGAGAGAGAATGCACAGCATTTTAAGAATACTCCTGGTTCACACACCTAAGTTTGCAGTTCTAAACTTTTCAAGTGGCTTGTATCATTATATACAGGTTTGTGTGAGTAGAAGACCTGTAATTGGGTTACGGTTGTATCTTGAGGGAAAAAAGTGTAACCGGTTGGCTATACATGTCCAACATCTTTCTAGTCTCCCACGGGTTCTTCAGCCATTCTGGGATGAAACTGTTTTTACTGAGCCATCAAGGTGGAAAGAATCAGATGAGAGGGACAGCAAGTTCTTTGAGCCTGTTCAGTGGAAAAGCTACTCGCATGTATGCACAGTTGGTATCAAATATGACCCTAGCTGGGATCAAGGAGCAGGTGGTGTCTTTGTTGTGACTGGTGCACAACTTCAAGTGAGAGGTGGCTGGGCTAAAAGTGTTTTGCATCTGAGGTTGCTTTTCACTAGGCTACCAAATTGTAGCATTCAGAAGTCTGTTTGGGGCCATGCACCTGCTGTTTCACAGAGATCAGGATTCCTTTCAACACTCAGCTCCACTTTTTCTACTTCAACACCCCCACCAAAGCCAGTCCCAGTTGTGCTGAACTCAGGTATTTATCCTGATGGTCCACCTGTTCCTGTACGATCTCAGAAGCTTCTAAAATTTGTAGACACTGCTGAAGTTAGCAGGGGACCTCAGGACATGCCTGGGCATTGGCTAGTGACTGCAGCCAAACTGGATATTGACAGAGGCAAAATATCATTACAGGTCAAGTTTTCTCTTTTGAATTATTGCGGTGATAGATCACCTACTTCTTGTGGAAGACTATAGGGGGATTGCTTTTATTCCAAGTTCACTTCCTATCCTCATCCATAGAAGTACAAGCAAATAGCTGTAAATATTCCTATTCAAGATAGCTCTCGATTCTTTTAAATTTTCATGTATAATCTTGACAAATTCTTCATGATCAGTTTTTTAGTGTAACGTAGAAGTGAGAGTATTCATAAGTATAATTCAAATGCTATATACCAGGTTTTTCATGTAAAGCTGAAGAATTATTTTTGAGACAATTTCATTGAATACAGGAAGGCACTTAATCAAAGTGCATCTCTTCTGACATTTTAATATGACAAGACTATAATAATACAACTACTTTCTGTTAACAAGTCAAATGTAAGGACAAGATGCAGGGCTTAAACAAACTGTTAGTGCCCAGGAATAGACCTGTTCTGAACGAGCTGCATTTTGAGCCTTAAGGGACTCTGCGGGAGGGAAGAGACAGCATGGAATTCACATGTTAACACATCTATTGGTGTATTTCCAGAGTGCATCAGGATCTGCTACTATGATAATGATTATTCAGACATGGTTAGTGAGAATAACCAGATAAGAAACACTGTATCTTGATATAAGCATGTGCATTTGACAACACATTTAATATCTTATTGTAGTATCATTGGGAGTTCACCCCAACTATCAACTTGAATACTCCTCACACCACAATATCAATCAGTGAATCACTGTTCAAACCTCTGGTTGGCTCTCACGATTCACACCTTAACAGAAAATTACATTGGCTTCATGTATCCTGTCTTTTTTCAGTTGGCTGCCAATTGAACAACTGCTCCTTAGGAATTTCGTAATTGATTTTTGCAGCTTATCATTACTTTACTCCTGCTTCTGATGTCTCTGTATTTCAAACACAGGAATATTCTGTCAATTACAGCCCAATTTCCATTCATGTTCTGCTATCAAAACCATATGAGTTGATTTTAACCTAATTATCCAGTTAGTTGTAACTAGATTCCATCTTCCATTGCAATAAATACTGGGATAAAACCTGTGTTTCCTATCCACTGTAACCAGTTCTAAACTTCAGCCATATGTTTTTCCGTGCTAGACTACTTTGGCACTTGTGGCTCCAACAGTAGGAACTGATTCTGCTATCACCACGCTGATAATGACCGCTTTATCTTTAATCTTTGACTGGGTAAAGATTTCAACTTTATCAATGGTCAATCTCCACAGCATTTGAAACATATCATCTCCGCATAGTAAACTGCTATGCTGATAGAGAACTAGGGTTATAATTCTGATCGGTGGTTTCCTCCTTTTCAAATCCATCATCTGTTTGTTTTATCATTCTGTTTAGCCATATATTTTGCTTCCAGGTTCTTGATGTTTAGAGGATTTTAAAGTCTTCCAGCAGGTTCCCTGAGGCATCCAAGACCTGTCATTTCTGCTCTCACTATTCATGCGAGCATCTGCTGCAAATTTTCAGCCTTACTTAGTTATGTAGGGATTTCAAAGAGTCCCTATAAATATTGGTTGGCCCTTTATACCTTGAGCTTGTAGTTTCAAGCTATCCACCGAGAAGGTAACTTCTTTCAAAATATTTATGCAAGTACTATATTTCTCATCTTCGAATGTATCATTGGAAACCAACAAATGAACAAAATCTTGACTGCCTCCAGTGTATCTCAAGCATCAGCTCCTCGAGCTCTCCTTGCAGCTTCCTATCTTGATTAGATCCAATAATTGTTAGATTTTCTAAACCATGTCTAACAGAGAAGCAAAGCAAGCCAAGTGATAGCTATAGTATTAAGAAGGAAGACAAATCCAAGGGAGTAGGGGGTGCTAGTCAATCTACAAAGAAAAAAGTTTGAACTCTAATGAGAGATGTTGCCGGTCACGGCAGCATGGGCAATAAAGCCAAAGGGATCGTAGATGATTGGAGTCATTGCACCAAAAGAATTCATAAAACACTAGACCGCTGAAACCTAAAAGCCACTCAAAACTGTTCTAACAATGCTAAAGTCTGCAGAAAAGTTATGAAAAAAATTCGCAGTCTGTCTTAAATCACATCGTTGTTATTAAGCAGGAAAGAAACAGAATTACAGCACCCTTGCTAAATCACTGTTAAAAGTAAAAAATTTAACTCGGTGCACTGTCAAAACTTGCCACTGCTTGCTCATTAATTCTGAAATGAAATCTGCCACCAGAAAATAACCGTGAACTAATTCACTGTTTGTTGTTTAGGAACTGATTGACTAAAACTATACCCGTTTGTTATTTATTCACTGAGAAGAAGAGTAGGTACAATGAATATGGACACCTACACAAAACACCTTTACTAAAGATGATCTGAGATCGGCAAATATTAAGCTCATATTTTCCAACTGAGGCATGCAAGCATGCACCCTACCTACTAGACTGCATATGCTGAGCTAAACTTGGACTTAGGCTAAAAATTAAAAAACAGCACAACGAAACTGAAGTTAACAAATGCAATTGTGTGCGCTCTTTTTTTTTGACTGAGAAAAGATATGCATACTGCCGAGAATATCACTGAAGATATAATAGCAATCCACTCTTATACATGGACTACTTCCTCATAATTAATACCCCAAACTGCTAAAGAAGTGCATCTTCATTTCTCTGTTCAAGCATCCAGAGTCCAGATCTGTTCCCCAATGTGCCCAGACTTGCAGAATATGATCCGAGGTACAATCTACCACTCCTTAACTGAGAAGAGTTTAGGCCCCCCTCCCCTCTCACCAAGAAAAGTTTTCTCCACCAATCCAAGCCTCTCCTTAAACATCTCAAGCTCCACCTGGCTAATGGCTTAGTCAAGATATTAATGGCCTATTGATTTCTCTAAATATCAATGTTCCACCAAGACTCCGGGATGGGGAGGCGCACAAGGAGGACGTGTGGGAGTATCCTCAAATTTTAGGGAAATTTAGGGGGGACGTTGGGGTATATAATTTTTTTCCATATATATATATATATATATATAGATATAGATATCAAATTCATATTCAATAATGAAAGCATAAATACAATAACACATACATATTTGAATTAAATAATGAAATGCATTGATCCATACTCATCACCCTTACTAATACATACATGATTCATCCATAAACCACAAGATTCAATAATGAAATTCATTATTCATTATTCACCATTCTAGAATCTACATTGATTTAAAAAATAAATTCATCATTTTAGATTCTAAATTGATTTAAAATGAAAATTCATCATTCATCATTCATTATTCTAGAATCTAATTAGTACTAAGAAAAATAGACTATAATAGATATTGAAATCTGAAGTCTGGAATAGTAAATTAATATAGCTAAAACTCTAAAACAGTGGAGTGATGAATCTAAAAGTCACTCTAAAGTACACAAAGGGATTGGTACTTTTGAATAAATACTAATTCCATACCCTTGTACATGACCAAATGCAATGGAAACATTGTAATCCGTCGAATCTTAAATTCCTAAAAAACTGTTAAGTCTGCTGAATTTTGAGTGAAAATTAAAATTCTACTTTCTCCATATGAAATCCAATGAGGTCGGAATCACTCTCAAACATCCTGAGTCATTTCATGGTAATATTAAAAATTTAAGTAAAATGATGAAAATGAAACATAAAGGGAAATATGGTCAAATACTAGGTTTCCCCTGTCATAAATCATGGTTTACAAGCAAATTTAATGGGGGATGCATAGCCCATTTTGAAGGGGGACGCCCAAGCATCCCCCTTTTGGGGAGTCGCATCCCCCACACTGGGGAAACGTCCCCCCTGCGTCTCCCCAAAAGGGGGACGTGAGGAAATGTTTCCCTAGACGTCCCCCTGTCCCGAGTGCGTGGGGTGCGAGGGTGCACACACCCGACCCTAGGGGACGCGTCCCCGTGGAACACTGCTAAATACATTTTAGAGTAATTGCTCCCTTATGAGCCTTGTCGATGAAAATGGTTCCTCATGTGAAGGTGTTTCGAGTGGTCATGGAACATTGGATTTTCAAAGAGTTTGACATGACTCGATTGTCATAATAGACCATGTTGGGCTCCAACATTTCACTTGTTAGTTTTGCAATCAACTTCCGAAGCTCGATGACTTCACAACTAGCAATGCTTATTGCCATGTATTATTGAACTCAATGCCATTGAACTTAGCATCTTGCTAAACCAAGCAATCACTCCTAAACCTAGATTGAAGCAACACCCTAAAGTACTCTTCTTATAACATGCATTTTCTACCCAATCAAAAGTGATGAGTCCATTTAGCATCAATCCAACATCACTTGCATATCTCATACCATAATGCATTGCGCCCTTCAAATGTTGGAGCATATAATTTTTAGCTACCCACTGAACCTATGTTGACTCAACCATGCATTGGTGGCAAGGTGTTCATTGAAAAAGATATTTTAGGACTTGTGTTACCAATATACATCAAGGATCTAATTAATTGTTTATACACCAAAGGATCTACAAATCTAAATCCAAGTTAATCATGGTTACCAATTTGACATATAGCCTCTAAAGTTCTCATTTTCTTAGAGGTTACATTTAGTGATTGTTTTTACTTTCATTTTAAAAAGTGGTGCCAACATTAACACCATTTTCCGAGAGGGTTAAAATTACAACCTTTGCCGAATATCATTCATAACCTTTGCCTTTAAATGAATACTTGGATTGAAAAGTGGCACTACTAATATTACCGCTCCATTTTTCAAGGTTAAATTACCATTGGTTTAAAACCATGGACTTGACAATTTGTACTATTGCAACCAAAACTTTGAATTGAAAATGGTGTTACGAGAAACATTTTTTTTTTCAAGTTCAAAATTACTACCTATTTGAAATAATGGTCTTAACAATTTGTTTCATTGCTCCCCACATAGAGTGTCCATCAAGGTTCATACGATTGACAACTCCCAATACCATGGTCATCCGAACGCTCAAGGTCATGATGGAGGGACAACTGTTAGATTTTATATGTTGAGTGTGTTACATGATCGTTGAAGATCAATTTAAGGCCAATCTTGTCACCTTCTTTGAACATCATATCATATAGTGGTGGTGTAGTTTGGCACTCAAGATGGTGTTGGGATGTAATTTAAGAAATAGTTATGGAGAGGTATTAACATGCTCCCTGCAATCAATGGTAATCTCTTCCTTAGGCACATGCTTTCGGTAATTTATCTCATATATCTTTGGTTCTCATCTGGCTTTTGCAGGTATGACTCTCACCCCATTCGAACATCATATCATAGTGGTGGTGTAGTTTGGCACTCGTGATGCAATTTAAGAAATAGTTATGGCGAGGTATGAGCATGCTTCCAACAATCAATGTAATCTCTTCCTCAGCGCATGCTTTGGGTAAGTTATCTCTTATATCTTTGGTTCTCATCTGGCATTTGCAAGTATGACTCTCACCGCATTAGAACATCATATCATGTTGGTGGTGTATTTGGGCAGTAGTGATACAATTTAAGAAATAGTTATGGTGAGGTATGAGCATGCTACCTACAATCAATGGTAATCTCTTCCTCAGGCACATGCTTTGTGTAAGTTATCTCTTATATCTCTAGTTCCCCTATGGCTTTTGCTTGTTTTATTGCTTTTTCAAGCAACATTTCTGCTCTCTTCCCTCTTATCCCTCTAGTTGTTGGTGTTATATACCTCATTCTTCTTAGGTTTTGTTTACCCTCAACTTCCTATATTTCAGCCCAATCATGCTCTTTCACTGCTTTGTTGGAGTCCTCCTTTACTCCTCTGCTCTATTGGAGTGCTTTTGTGTTGGGTTGTTGTCCTTGTCCGTCCATGTCCTTGTCTTCTCTTCCCTCCTTGTCCCCTCCTCCCACCTTGCTAGCAACCATAATGCCTCGATGTGGTCACTTTTCCTTTAAACATCATGACATTAGTAGAGAGCATATTCCCCACACCAGGGCCCAAATTAATGCAGAGGCCTCTACTCATTGGCAATGGGAGCACATTTTGCAATCTATTAAGGTTGAATTAGATATGGCAAAGCGAGAAGATAGGGTGGAGCGCATGTTCCTATCTAACATTGAGGTGGTGGAGAGCATTGGCCACTAGATTCCTAGCACAAGGAACACTTGGTCCACACATACTCAATACATGCAAATGGTTGATTTATATTGGCAAATGAAAACTTTGATGGGTAAAGTCTTGGTTGAGCATAGTGAAGCTCTCAAAGAAATATTTCTCAATATATATACATTGCAATAGCAAATCAAGAAGTTGGACACTAAGGTATCGATCCTCGTTAAGAAGCTTGCCAACTTGGACTTCAACAGTAAGAAGGAAGACGAACATGATCCAATTCCCACCAAGTGGATTCTCCTACTAGATAATCATGGTCTACTTTGTAGCATTTTTGTGCTTTAAGAAGCGTTGCAGGCCTGTCTGCTTTACTATTAGCTTTTGTTATATTCAATTCTCTAGTTTATTAAACAATTGCATGTTTTTTTATTTAGTTCAATAAACTAGACATTTGGGATAGTTTTCATGACCTTAGACTTGTTACTATGTTATTGGTCTGGTTTCCCTAAGGGCAGAGAAGTGGTCATAGATATATAATGCTTTCTTCTATTTGGCAATATGAACTTTGACTAACTTACGGAAAGCAAAAAAAAACAAAACAAACAAACAATTTGTTCCATTGAAACGAAAATTTTAAAATTAACTCTTGAATCCAAAACAGGGAATAGCATTAGTGTCTTTGTTTATCATGTACCTAAATTTCAATATCTTTGAGAATATGGTCTAAAAAACTATTGTATTTACAATCAAAATTACTAATTTAATTTAAGAAAGCTTTAATTTTTTTCAATTATTAATCAAAAACAAAATTAAAAAAATATAAACATTAATATATATATATATATATAATATATATATATATATATATAATCCTTTTACGGGGACTCCTTTCCCCTCATATATATATATATATGTGTGCATGTGTTCCTTTATTTTTGTAAGCTTCTACAAAATATTTCTATTAATAAAAGGAGGTATTTTAGTGATTACATATAGCTTTCAACGCTCCAAAAAGACTAGCTTGGGAGAGCATGCCTTCAACCAGGTGAGACAAAAAGAGCACCATTTCTACCCAATCAAACTTTAACACTGAGCACCACTGAGACAAAGGACAAAAGGAAGACCAAACCATATAACCATATATATCTATGGCCACTCCCAGTGTACATTACAAAATTCAAATGAGGATGGCAAGCGCAAAATCATACATTTTCAGACTTGGAAAACACTGAGTGCTTTGGAAAGTGACATCAACTAAGGAACCATCATAACCCATCCATGTTTAAACAAAAACCAAAATTCACGCAAAAGGAAAACATCATAATGTTAACCACCGAGATGCCATAGAAAATGTTGATTGCCTCCAAGAGTTCCAATATATGTGACCTCGTGAAAAGGAAAAAACTAAAGCTCTCGAGTCAACATTAGTCTGATATGATGATTGGAGAGAGGAATGGAATTTGCATGTGGAGAAGAAATGGCAGGAGGAGATGCAATTGTTGGGGGAGTGTTAATGACTACTGGGGAGTCATTAAGCTCCCCCGTCTCAGACTCCGAGTCATAAACCACATACTTCTCCACCCTAGTTAATCCTGACAAAATATCAACCAAGCCAAAATGAATGTTTCAGAGAATTATTTTGATACCTCCTTGTCCTGCAAACAATTTGTAATTATCTCCATGCTTATCTCTGATTACCAAGCAGAGGAGTGTATCCATTTGTTGGTGCATTGCAAGTGAATGAAGAAAGTGGAGTCTTCGATTTTTGAATTTCCCCGGGTTAGGGATCCAATTGAGGCGCTCAACTCCTATCTATGAATCAGAGAATTATGAGCGGTCTCCAAACTCCTTTGACTCTAGGTGGATAATTTCCCTCTTGACCTCAGTAAGGACATAGTCAAAATAATTTGCCACAAACTCTCACCCAAACAATCGAAGACGATGAGATGATGAGCCACTCACACCCCCTCTACAGATTTGCATTATTTGCTGAGGGGCCATAATAACTGAGGGGAATGAGTAAAACTCACACAACAAATTAACACAAGACCAAAGAGGACAAACAAGGAGACAGACTCCAAACTCACCAAAACTCGTCCCAATCAAAAGAACGTTGTCATCGAAGCTATACAATGGGAAAACTTTTCAGGAGAAGAAAAAAGCTTGTCGTTGTCGTCAAGCCGATTTATAGGGCAATGGTCGAGATTGATGATGGTTGTTGCAGTTGTTTTTATGTTGGTCTTATCGTTTGCTTAAAACTATCTTATGTACTTGCAAGTATCGCTTAAGTCCTGGTTCCTTTTATCAAGTAATTAGTGGCAATCCTTTTTGTATAAGAAAAGACTACAGTGCCAGGAATGCTTTTTTGTTGTATGGGCAGTTGAATATTCTCATGTACAAATTTCAGAATATTGTTGTAAGGGTTCCGGCCCATAATCTAGCATTTTGTTAAATACTAAATATATAACTGTTCCTTAAAAAAAATAACTTAAAGGATGAAATAAAATTTTATACAAAGTGACAATGCAACAATGTTGAATGATAGAAAATGTGAATAATAAGAATGTAGTCAATTACAAATAGTATCCATTGTGATCAATCTCAAACTATTTTCTTCTATTGTTCTTGTTGTCACACTTGTTAGTTTTTCCATCTTTTCATATCGATCTTATAAAAGGGGCGGTTGTGTGATAGTCTCGATCATTTTCTTACCATTGTAAACATTGTAAATAATTTTATTATTAAATATATATGGGTTCAGTCGTGGGACACAAATTCTAGCGCTGGGGAGGAAACTTGCTTGGGATCGCTTTTAATTTGTTTTGACATCTAAGAGGTTGTTATGTAAGCATATTTAATGGGATGGAATTATACCATTAAGAAGAGTTGGATGACGGGACAAGGGCCACGCTCTTTGAAGGAAAAACACAACCAAGAAGAGGACAACAAAATTAATGTAGGGATGACAACATTATTGAGTGGTGGAGGAAAAAGCACGCGAGAGGAAGTGGGTCGTTGGTTGGATGTAACAACCAATAAATAAGGTAGTAAAGAAGGATATTATGGGGAAGAAGATGTGGCATCACCCCATGGGCTATGAAGACTCTGCTAAAAACAACGGAAAACACAACGATGAGGAGGTGATTGGACGGGGGGTAAATGCGTTCATCGAAGGAAATAGAGAACATAGGCATAGAGGGAGCATATTGTGAACTACAGGGGGAGGAGCAGAGAATGCACACGATCTAGAGGAAGTAACAAAGAACAACATTAGAAGCAGGAGGCAAGTTTAGTGTTACACTGGAGAAAGGATATAAGGAACATAATTTGGTTAAACATGATGGGAATGGAATTTTTCCTCTTAGGTGAGGGACAATGTTGTCTGGATTCCCCATTGTACGGGAGGGTGGAGATGGCTTTCTATTGATTACATTGATGGTTGGGGTGGAGCCCTGTTGCCTTGTATTCCTGATAAAGATGGATTCTGAGGTCACTTTTGCTTGTTCTTAGTTTTTTGCAGTGAGTTCTAGATTCTCTTCATTGGGTGGAACCATTGTGTTTATATGCTTGAGGGTGGAGGTTCAACCTATGGATTCTGTCTCCCGAACTGAGGGTGGAGGTTCAACCTCTGAATTCCCTTGCTTGATTTGAGGGTGGAGATAAGTATCTAGATCCCCTTGATTCATTGAGGGTGGAGAAAACAATGTTTGGATTTCCTTGCTTCATCTAGGGTGGAGACATAGGTCTCTGGATTATCTAGTGTCATTAAGGGTGGAGGTGGAGAACCTCTAGAGTCCTTGATTCAACATCATCGTGATGAGCTACTGATCTCTTAAATTGTAGGAGGGTAGAGGTGATGGACCTCTAGAGCCCTTGTTGAAGATTGATTGTAGTGAACTCAGCTGGTAGGTGGACGTAGTTGGTCCTCTGGAGTCCCTATTTCAGCTTGTATCTTTGGTTTGTCCCTTGAGAAATCCTCTTTAGACTCTGGAATTTGGCTCAGGGGTGACAACTGCAAGAAGGATTTGGTTGCAGCTTGTCTATGGTTGGGTGGAGAGTTGGAGTGTCAAGCTCAGTTGCCTAACTCATAATATAAGATAAGTATCTCCATAGTCACAGGTGCAAGTATCTCTTATGTTTAACTTCTTGTGCAAATATGTGTGCCTTTGAATGCATGAGATGTGACTTAATGAGTAAATGGATTTTTTAGCTTCTAATGGATTTCAGAATGGTAATAGTAGTATAATGGATAACTTATGATTATGAATGCTTGCACTAGAGCTCTGTGTGGGCTAGAAGGTTGTATAAGACACTTGCGTCTTTATATTTTACCCTAAAAATATTAATTGTATACGAAAGCTTCTTTATGCTTAATCAAAATCTATTGTTGCATGCTAATCATTGTGCAGTTGAATGGTTCATAGTGTCAATGAGGACTTGTTCTTGGGCATAATAAAGCGATTTTTGGTCCCTTGAATTCTTCCTAAGGAAGTGATTGATTGAGCTTGTAATTGTCCTAAACCTAAATGATGGTCAAAAAGGGTATGACTATGGGAGACACGAAAGTCTTTGTTAACTTATACGATGGCCCAATTGATAACAATCAACAATTGAGCCTTAGCTTCTTAATTTATAAGGTCAAGAGAGATATCAGGCAGCTTGTGAAGGCACATATATGCAAGTAATATTCATACAATTGCAGGCTAAGGACCAGACCAAGACGGGCAAGCTCAGAGAGTTAGTGTTATGTTCCTACACTTATGAGCAAAGGCTGATACAAAGTCATATGTGTATAGTGATTTATGGCCACGATCGAGTCTTAGAAATCTCGGGATAGATAAATCCAAGTGGGTTTCTTATCTATTGTCTATGCATAACTATATGCATGCGTGTGAGGACTAAAACAATAACACTCTAGAGGAAGTGCTTAATCCTTCCTAATCCCGTGACCAGACACTATAACCAAGTGTTGGAGTGGAAGTGATCTGAGCCATTAATCATAAGCCATGGCACTGTCATTGCATGACCTTGGGACTTTTATCTCAAAGGTTTTGAAGGGAGATCAAATTAGAATTCCTGGGATTTTACTTATGGGATGGCGTGGCGTAGCGTGGTTGGTCGAAAAATCAATGCAAAACAACTAAGGGGAAAGCCCAAATCAAATGTTAACGAGAATTATAGGGTTGGCAAGAGTCGAAATCCTTTAGTGGGACCCAGACCATGAAGTCAATTAACGAATATTCGTGCACATGAATTGACAGGGAAAGTTTGTCTCACTCTTGGGATCCCGACGATTTTAAACCCAATAGAGGAGGAAATGTCTAGGATTTTACTTTCGGGATGATATGGCTGTCATGGGCCCGATGAATGGAGATCTATCGTCACTAGTGCAATGGGTGCGTTGAGCAGAGGACGAGGGACATGTTGTATGGTCCACGTAACCCCCACAGTTCAAGTGCATGGTTACCAGGAACTTTTTCAAAGGAGCACTGAGAGAAATCCTCAAGATTTTATTCCCAGGGTGAGGTGGAATTATGGGCCCATCTCTAATGGAGTGGGTGCCTTGGGTTTTATTTATGCTTGTGTATGCATTGGATCTCGTAAGACATGGAAAGGCATGGATAAGTCGGTAGCTGGGGTCAAGCTACCACATGCGCGATGGTTGGATTGACGATGTAGGAACTCCATGGGTCCACGTGAGTGCCACGTGGTGCGTCAAGATGGCCGATCGAAGTTTAACAGTTCAATCCTTGTTGGTTTATAACTTGTGAACTTGAAACCTGATTGAGGAAAAAATATAGGAGTTGTCTATAATGCGACTTTTTGGAGATTCTAGTGACGGAATCCGCGGAAGAAATCGAGGTTAAATATTGACTTGTTGCAGTTAAAATGGTTTTTTAACTGCATATTTGGATTCAGCACCCTGAAAAACCCCTAGAACGCTTTGATTGTGCAGAAACTAGCTATCAAACTTGCCATTCCAATAAATTGTTGCCGGATTTTGACCGGAAAAACCCACCGGAAAGGCTTTCAAAAAGTCTCATTATAGACAACTGCAAAAATATATATTGCCAAAATTGTCTTAACGAGATGAACACAATGGTATTGTTCATTCTCAATTTTGGAAGAGTAAAGGAGTAGAAAAAAATTAGACCCCATTTCCATAACTTGACCTTGGAGATTAGGTCATCCTAGTAACTTCCTCTTACTAACCTTAAGGGGTGTGTTACAGGTTGAAATCGTAGACTATTCAAATTTTTAACACGAGCTATTATAGTAAACATCATACCTTGTCTCTCTTGCTCTCCAATATTAATAGTAGCTTTCTCCGAAGTCAATCATTTTGACTTATGGAGTGTTCGACCCCAGGTAGGTTTCAATGGTAGTTGTTTTCTATTACCTTGATTGAATGCAAAGTGCCTAATAATGTTGAATGATGGAAAATAGAATAATAAGAATATAGTCAATTACAAATAGTTTCAAGTTTCAAGAAGAAAACATTCTAGGTAAGTGAACATTTTATTTAAGATGAATTACTCTAAAACATTCTAGGTAAGAAAACATTGAATTACTCTAACACATAAACCAATGCACATCCTCAATAATTTTGTTTTCTTACACTGAAATAAATGCACACTATCAATCTAATCTTTGAAATTAATATACATGATACATCTATGTTAATTTTTTGTATGTTCTATGCTTAAGAGCAATTTACTTCAAATTTCTTATTAGCCCAATATTAATATCCAGTTTAGCAATCATCGGCATGATAGTAAAATGCAGATAGAACATAAACATAAACAGTAGAAGACAAGCCAAGACAAGAGGACACAAGATGTGGCACCAGCCAAGGACAAACCCCAATGTGGGGAAACCCTTGATCAATTCTTCTTATATTCTTCAATAGTTCAGTAGAGAGAGAAAGCTAATACAAATATACATAGCTGATATTTTATGACAACAGCAATAAAGCCTTGACCAGGGAAGTCAATGTTGGTCAAACAGGACAGAATCTTCCTCTAAATGGCTTGGTTAAGCCCAATCAACTTCAGCGTTCAACAGTAAGCTCAATGCACCCAAAAACTACATAGCTGGTTCTACTCATAGGAAGATCCTTCAACTCCCCAGAAGATCATCCATATGGTACCAACAGGATGCTCATTAAATTGAACCAAACACAGTCAAACCTTGACCCAATACATCTCCCAAAACATTGTTGTCTTCTTACTGCACTTGTTGTCACAACTTCATGAGTTAGGGCATCAACCTTTAGCCCTCATCCTCCACGCAGTCAATAAAGCAGGCCTTCTAAGGCTGAGGTGTACCAAGGAGAGACTCCACCACTACCACGTTGTCCAAGTCTGGTAGAATAGCCTTTGCTGCTAGTTATGGCCTGCAGCCTAGCCCATCAACGATTTGGGCCTACAATCCTCCATCAAACAACACCCAACAACATCAATGCAGTATATAGCCTACAAGAACTCGTCTTGATTGTTAACACCCAATCCGCATAGGTAACTAGCCCTACGCAGATATGTTCTAAGTCTTGAGGGCAGACTGCTTCAACGTGCTACTTCTCCTTATGACTGTGGATTTAGAGCCTGCTAATAGGACTTAGCTAATGCTTTAGAACTACCTTAATAGCCACGTAGTCACCCACAACACACAAATATTTATACGATGTCTATCCAAACTTTTTTATGCTTATGTTAAGGATCCTTCTTTGCTACGGATTAGGGCCTCTCTTTGACTGCGGCTAGGGCCTCTTGACTGCGGATTAGGGCCTCCCTTTTGACTGCGACTAGGGCCTCTTGACTGTGGAGCAGGGCCTTCCTTTAGCTGCGTATTAGAGCTCCTCTTCATGATTGTGGCTAGGGCACCTTCTTAACTGCGGCTAGGGCACCTTCTTGACCTCTCTTTCCACCACGTCCTCCTTGTGAGAAGACATACCCAAACTAGTGGAGAGAGAGATCATGAGATGATGTGCTCCACAAATGACTTGAGGTCTCCTCTATTTAAATGTAACATTGCAGTTGAGCTGGGGGTAAAAGTGCTTGTTTAGCGTGCTGACCAACCTTGATAAATTGTCAATAATATGAATAAATTCATATCTCCATAAATACATGTCATAATAGGATGATCTTTAGATCAATCCTACACCTCTCGGAGAGAGGAATCCAAGAAAAATGTCAGCTTCCATAAATAAGGTGACCCACATGGAGTTTGGCTTGTTTTCTTACACTGAAATAAATGTGCACTATTAATCTAATCTTTAAAATTAATATACATAATACATCTAGTGACATCTACACTTAAATCAATGCATCTAGTGCAAGTAATCAAATACGATTAGAAATAAACATCTGCAATGAAATCAATGCATCTAGTGCTAGTAATCAAATAGATTAGAAATCAACATTAACCACATTGAAATCAATGCATCAAGTGAAATCAATCAAATAGGATTATGAATCAACATCTACACTAAAATCAATGCAACTATTTTAGTGAAAAACCAAAATATTCATGGCTTCCTAAATCCAATTTCTTTTACCTTTTGTAAAAGCCTTACTTCCTCTTCTTCTACGGTTAATAATGTTCAATATTATATAATACTATATAATATGTAGATTTTTGTAGATTTTTTCTACAAATCAGCCAGCTCTGATACCATGTAAAAAAAAATTCTACAAATCAGCTAGCTCTAATACCATGTGGAAATTTCCCACCTGTAGATCACTTGGTAATGCAGTGTACTAAAGAAAAACACTTGATCTACTTCTACAAACAATTTAGCAGAAGCTTAATCAACCATGAGAAACATCAATAAGAACACATATAATTGATAAAAAGGAATCAAATACACACAATATAGAAGATATAACTAGGGGAAAGCACCAGCCTAAAACCCCATCTCTGTATTATCATACAAGTGGAAATATGTCCGGATTACACAAAGCCTTAGCTCGGAAGCTATCTAACTCTTAGTACGATCCCCCCGCTGCTCATAGATAGTCAAAGGCTTCTCACAAACCTTCTCCTCTGCCCTCCAAGCCTCCTATTTCTACGCACAGTTTTCTTGGGCCCTCCAGTTGTAACCTGTGTGATTCTCACCTCACACACAACACTGACCTCTGAAATAACTGCACAAACCTAAAGGAGATAAATCCTCATCATGGATGAGATTCCTTTATAGGAAAAATATTCATCCAATTGATAGTACATTGTCCCTTCTCTGATCTCAACTGGGTCTCAGACAGAATTGACATGCATCAATTATCAATGAGTGAATACACGATTATCTAAAAATAATAGTTGTCACATGTATGCAAGCATCAACAAACTATATCTCATTAATTTAACAACTTGTTAAATTAATCTAACTGAACTTGACTAAGTTAAACTAAGTGCACTGATCTTGTCAATATAGAACTCATCCTTAATTCCTCAATCAGTGGAACAAATCAAGGACACATTCCCCAATTAGTGGAGAAATAATTGCATGTTCTCACAAGGACTTCGAGTTTGCTTTTCCTTAACTAATTAACTCATGGAGATTAATTAATTAATATTATAAACTACTGGTAAGACCAAATTCTTTTTTACTTCCTATAGTTAAACCAGGGACTGCTAAAAATGGGAAGGGACCCAGACATGCTATTTTTAGAAGATTCTATTTTTAGCAGTTTCACCTCTCACCCAAGGTGGCCAAAATGCTCATTGGCCAAACTGCTATTTTTAGAAGTGGTATTTTTAGCAGTTTTATTTTGAGCACTTCCTAAATTTAGCATCTCTTGTTGCACACTTTTCAGCACTCTCTCTCAACAAGAAAGGCTTCCTCTCAAACCCGATCATGTAACTATGGAATGTTCTGCATGCAACACATCTACCAAGTGCGATTGTTCTAGCAACACTCGGAACAAAAGAACTCCCAACTGACCTCTCTGTTGGGCTAGAAACATACTCTGATGCTGAAGCTCTACCTGCTGCTGACAAGTGCTCCCTCTCTGACCTCTGCACTACTGCAACATCTCCATGCATCTCGCACTGTTGCACCCTTCTTTATGCTACCCTACACTGTGCAACACACTTGTGCCTCTCGCATTGTTGCAGCCTGCATGCTCTGCGCTATCCTGGGATTCCCTGCATTATAGTTCTCTCTGCCACTCCATCCACATCTGTCTCTACCCAATCAATCAGTTCCTGCTACTCCACATCGGGGCTCCCGTAGCAAGGTCTCATCCAAGAAGTTGAGTACCTCAAGGATCTTGCCCCTCCTCCTTGGGACGATCACTCTATATCGCCCCACCTCCTACCTGGAGGTATGGCTGCATGTGATCCCTCTGCCCACCTGGCTCGAAGTTTCCCCCTACTAGAGGTCTTTGCATGAGTAGATGTCTCTACTTGATCTCCTCTCAGCTTCCCCCATTGTGGCTGCTCCACAACCTCTTGAAGCTGATGCACCAATCATGGCTCCTCCACAATAGTTTGAGATTTCTTTTATCGCTGCATGTTGAGAGGTAATTTACTCTCCCTCTCAACCACTAAGCATCTAAAATTTGCCTTGCTCCTCAAGGCTTTGCATGCATCTTGTACCTCAAGTGCATACAGGTTCTTGGCTAGCACACCAATCTGTTTCATATTTCCCGTCGTCACGAAATTTTCTAGGTAAATAGCTGATTTTAAATTAGCGATATCTCCCTTATCCGAACTCCGATTCAGCCGATTTTTTTTATTTTTATTTTTATTTTGGGTATTTTTCTACAAGGAATCCAAATCTGCTATTTGTTTCTAAAAATTTTGTACAGAAATTTTCAGATATGCTTTGCAAACTCTCAGCCCAAAACTCAAAACTTTGAAATCTCCTCATCTTGTATATTGTTCTTCCTTGATCACCTGTGCTCCGATACCATGTAGAATTTTGTAGAATTTTTCTACAAATCAGCTAGCTCTAATACCATGTAGAACTTTTTCTACAAATCAGCTAGCTCTGATACCATGTAGAAATTTCCCACCTATAGATCACCTGGTAATACAATGTACTAAAGCAAAACACTTGATCTAGTTCTACAAACAATTTAGCGGAAGCTTAATCAACCATGAGCAACATCAATAAGAACACATATAACTGATAAGAAGGAATCAAACACACATAACGCAGAAGATATAACTAGGGGAAAGCACCAGCCTAAAACCCCATCTCTGTATTATCATACAAGTGGAAATATGTCCAGATTACACAAAGCCTTAGCTCGGAAGCTATCTAGATCTCAGTACAATCCCTCCGCTGCTCATTGACAATCAAAGGCTTCTCACAAACATTCTCCTTTGCCCTCCAAGCCTCCTATTTCTATGCACAGTTTTCCTGGGTCCTCCAGTTGCAACCTGTGTGATTCTCACCTCACACACAACACCGACCTCTGAAATAACTGCACAAACCTGAAGGAGATAAATCCTCATCATGGATGAGCTTCCTTTATAGGAAAAATATTCATCCAACTGATATTACACTTTCCCTTCTCTGATCTCAACTGGGTCTCTGACAGAACTAACATACATCAATTATCCATGAGAGAATACACAGTTATCTGAAAATAATAGTTGTCACATGCATGCAAACATCAACAAACTATATCTCATTAATTTAACAACTTGTTAAATTAATCTAACTGAACTTGACTAAGTTAAACTAAGTCAACTAATCTTCTCAATATAGAACTCATCCTTAATTCCTCAATCAGTGGAGTAAATCAAGAACACATTCCCTAATTAGTGGAGAAATAATTGCATGTTCTCACAAAGACTTCAAGTTTTCTTTTCCTTAACTAATTAACTCATGGAGATTAATTAATTAATATTTTAAACTGCTAGTAAGACCAAATTCGTTTTTACTTCCTATAGTTAGACCAGGGACTACTAAAAATAGGAAGGGACCCAGACATGCTATTTTTAGAAGATTCTATTTTTAAAAGTTTCACCTCTCACCCAAGGTGGCCAAAATGCTCATTGGTCAAACTACTATTTTTAGAAGTTCTACTTTTAGCACTTCCTAAATTTAGCATTTCTTGTTGCACATTTTTCAACATAATATTTGTATTATTCTTTGTGTGTCTCTTCTTCCCCTTCTCTCTCTTACCTCTCTCTCCCCCCGCCATCTATATCTATATCTCCCTCCATATCTCCTTCTTTGTCTTTCTATTTCACCCCGTATAACATACCCCCTAGTAACCCTAGCTCTAATCAAGGTTAGAAGGAGGTAGTTGTTGTGTTGACCCATCTCCAAGGTCCCGTTATGGAAATGGGATCCAAAATTTCCAACCATTTCCCACTTTCTCAAAACTTAGAATGGGTGACATCGTTGTGTTCATCTTGCTTATACCTTTCTAATGATATAAATTTTACCTCGATCTGACTCACGAATCCAAGGATATGACCCTTCAAAGATAGGACAATTCACCCTTACCACATCATCTTTGTTTCCACGTGGCAATCACATGCTAACCCACGTGGAACCTTACACGTCATCTCTGCCATCATGGACAAGTCCACGTGGATAGGTACAATCCTCTAAATAATTAAGGGTTGACCTGATCCACAACTCTGCCGCACAATAAAACTTAACAAAGGGCCTAATCTGTAACCCCTAGCCTAGAGGTTGGCACAACCTCCCTTTGGGATTGTCTATGCTTTGGGCCTTGACTAGCCCGACCCCTGACCAGGCCATTTGGTCCAAACCCCGATCCCTGACCAATGGTCCCACCTATGGCTTGGCCTATGCACCTTGGGTTAGACACAATTCCACTTGAGGTCCAACCTTTCCAATTGACCTCTCAACCTCCAACTTGGCGGGTCCTATAAGAGACTTCAGGTCGGTACTGCGATCTTTTTACGCATAATATTTTCAAGTTGTATTCTTAGTTTACACAAGCATCGTGACCTACAACTAACTCACTAAAAATACACATGAGTTCCACGATGAACTTGGGGAATTACATGTATAGGAGGATACACTCTGTGAGTGTGCATTTGAGTGTTCCTCCTTAGAATTATAGATAACTCGAGAAGCTCTCTCGCACATCATAACGATGCATTTCTTTTAATAAATTAGCTCACATACACAAAGCAATTAAACAACAAACAACTAACAGCTCACACTTGTCAAATTTATGAGAGAAACACAACAATTCAGGCTTACAAAAAAAATTACAGAAGTCTAACCAATCTTTAGACATGCATACAGGAAATCCATTGTCCATTAACACACATAAATTCATATTCCTCATTAACAATATAATCATACAACCAATACAATGACCAATACATAATATCCAAATATATTAAGTATGAGCAAACACTTATCTTATACAGCCAAATAAACAGGGATTTGATGTCGGGACTTCGACTCTGCACCCAACTTTAGACACACTGCAACCAAGACTTTATTGTAGTAGCTAACTATGAGGCATATTCCAAAGCTTGAGGATGAATTCTTAAGGGATCAACTAAATCTGCTAACTAAAACAGGGACTCTAGAGGACCATCCACCTCCGCCCACCAGTTATTCCATGTAGTATTAGGGAATATATAAGTCCTCCAAATCCACCCTCCAATGTCAACTGGGGAATCCATAAGCTATGCTTCCACCCGCTGATCAGCAAGGAATCTAGAGGTTGTGCCTCCACTCTCTAAGAAGCAAGGGAATATAGAGGTTGTGCCTCCACCCTCTAAGAAAAAAGAGAATCCAGAGGTTGTGCCTTCACCCTCTAAGAAACAAGGGAATCCATAGGTTGTGCCTCTACCCTATAATCAGCAAGGGAATCCAGAGATTGTGCCTCCACCCTCTAAGAAACAAGGGAGTCCAAAGGTTATGCCTCCACCCTCGGATTAAAAAGGGAGTCTAGAGCTTTTCTCCACCCTCTAAGCAGTAAGGGAGTCCAAAGGTTGTGCCTCCACCCTTTAAGAAGCAAGGGAGTCTAGAGCTCTTTGTAACAAAGAAACCATGAAAACAAGGAAAGGGGAGCTAAAGAATTCTCCTACCAGGATTCTGAGGAGCAGGCCTCCACCTAAGTTGTCAAGGGGATCCAAATAAAACCATCTCCACCCTCTAGACTTACAGGGAATCCAAATACTATTTTCCTCACCTGATAAATATCCTTCTACCTCCCAATGCTCAATCGAATAGTTTCTCTTCTTCCAGGTGCTTTGTTGGTATCATCAAGATATCTTCTCTCATTCTTTCCTAAACGCTTCCTCCTACATTCTCGTTGGTTTCTTCCTCCATCAGAATTTGATCCTTCTCATTTGTGCATGAGAGTGCTCTCTTCCCCCCCCCCCCCACACTTCTTCGCTCTCTCGTGTGTTGTCTCTTCTTCCTCGATGTTGCCTTGTCTTTTCCTTAGGCCATTGCAATTGTATTTTGTTGCGTGTGCTAACAATGTTGTCGCACCTTCCTTCACATCCATGGTGGTTTTATTGTGTTTGATTGGTGGATGAAATTTTGTGTGTCAATGCCTCCTTTTTCCCCACTTCTTGTTGGTTGAATTTTTTGTCCCTCATTTGTTAGTGCAACCCATCTCTCATTCAATTTCATCATTTTTTCCTTGAAAATTTACCCAAGGAATGCATGCTCTCTTGTCCTTCTTCTTTAGCGCAATTAATTTATAAAAACAGTCCATTTAAGGCACACCAACCAACCTTCAATGGTTGTTATAAACAAGTCAAGCCTCTTTTAAATCCGAAGCAACCTCCCTCCTCAAACTCTGGAATTTGTGTCCCTCTCTCAGCCATTTAATAATTACAATTATTTACAATGGGAGAAATATTAACCAGGGAATATCACAGTCCCCTCCCCAATGAGAGAATTATTAACCAGGGGATGTCACAACCCCTCCCCCTTGGGAGGAACACTGTCCTCTGTGTTTAATAACCATATACAACAAAACATGTTTTTAGACCAAGCATTGTTGATCATGGAGCTTCATATACACAAATCGTTTCAGCTTCTACAACACATCTTATAAGCACAGTGGCTTACCCAGCCACTTGGTGACCATTAACTCATTAATTCAACCACCTCCCAATGGCCCTTTTTGAAGTCTTTGGTGCTTTCGATGTGCTCAATCCAACTTGGATTTGTTCCTTTTCTATGGAGTGCTTCCTGCCTCCAATGTGCAACGTTGCTATATTTGTGCTTCTTGTTTCTTCAATGAATACTTCCCAGCTCATTATTTCTGGGTGCTTCCAATCAACCATGATCATGACCCTTCAAAACCAATTTCTCAACCTTCCCTTCTCTGCTTCTCAGTCCCTCGAGAACTCTAGTCATCCCCTTTCATGCAGTCACACACCTTCCAAGTTTAGGCATCCCCTTCTCTTGTTCCCAGTCCCTTTGGCAATCCATTCCTTGGTAAGGTTTCCTCACATCAAAAGAGTCTCACAACTAAGGAGAGTCCCTGCCTCAATGCTTTCATACTGGCCATACCATGCTTCATGAAAATCAGTTGGCACCATTGGGTGCCAGTGTCCCATAATAGCCCTTTTCCTAAAATATTTTAATCATTGTGTCGTGGCATACTTTGATATCTTTAAGTTGTTGCTACTCACCTGCAGCCAAGTCCATTCACCCAATGGGACAATTTCCATGCTTTCCTACTTCATGGCACACAATTCTTTATGAGAATCATCACAAGAATTGCAAAAATTTAAATCATACCTCATTAAAAACTTATCAGTGAGGCGTGATTTAAAATTCTATTTTGGTTCCTATCACAAGTCAACTTATCTCATAAATCAGATCATCATGAATAAGAATATCACATTCAGTTAGCTCAAAACCCAAACTATCATAAATCATAGTACTAAATCATATTCATAATTTAAAAGCTCAGAAATCAATGAAATGTTGATACATATCTTTGAATTGCTTCTTTGTTCCTTTCTTCACATACACTAGATCAGTTGCCCATCCAGGCAAGCATCCAATTTCCTTTTCTTTTCCCGTACACACACTAGATTCATTGTCAAACCCATAAAGCACCCAGTGCCTGTGAAAATTCCTTGAATGCAATAAACTGGATATTTATCTTCTAACTATTAGCAATTTATTGGTCTTCTAAGTTATTATTCGGAAAATAATGATAAATTAATTATTACATTCTTCATGATAAAAACGGTGTAGAATAAAAAAAATGGAATTGAGAAATAAATGCACACACACAATAAAATTGACATCGTTATTTTTGGACAAATGCCCTTGGAGAAACCTTGAAGGGAAAACTAATGCAACAAATGAGGGTTTTATTATCATCTTCAGCAAATTCAGGAGTACAATGATCTGCTTTCCAATCTGGAAAAGATGACAATCTTCTACTTCCAAAATAATCTAGAAGACACCCTTGTCTCCCTCTACACTCGATCTAGCCTCTCCTAACCACTCGTACCTCCTTTTGGAATTCACACTTTCTCCTGGAATGTGAAAATATGGCTGAAGAAAAATCCTACAACCCTCGAATCACCTCCAAGAAAGTCATCTAGCCTTCCTTTTCCTTTGAAACCCACTCGCTCTACCTCCGGGACACTGATTCGGCAACTGGAAACTAAAACATGGCTTTGCCGACAACTTATATTGGGTAAACTGACTAACTCACACTACTGTACTTGAACTCCTCTTTCTTGTCTCCTGGACACTAGAAAATGATGAGGAAACTTCCTGCAACTCTTACTCTCAAATCCCTGCTGAAACACTTGCTATGATGTTTTCCCTAGCTCAATGTAACAAATAAAATTTATAAATAATATAAATACAATGTAAATGATAATAATCATAAATAATTATTAGTTAATTAGTAATTAGGGTGAAGAGGCATGTCTAAATGAGACATGACTCTTCATGAAGAGACACTTGCTTGGTATATAAGCAAGCCTCTCGCTCTCATTTGTAAATCATTCATTTCTTATTCATTTTATTTAATATAATATTTATATTCTAAATGGATATTTTGACATTCCAAGACTTCTGGACTAATTAATTTGTAGAAGTAACTTTTTTCGCTTCATTTGGTATCAGAGCCGCGTTTGGTTGATCACCAGGCCTTTGACTATCGAAATTCGTCAACCTTGTTGCCGTATAATTGAAGCATTTTGCTCAATATTTGGGAGTTTCTCCTTTTTTCTGTTTTTCTAGGCCTTTGGCCATTAAAAAAAATAATAATAAAAATAATAATATTTTTAAAAAAAATCACCAAAAAAAATATATAAGTAAATAAATTAAAAAAAAAAAAAAAAACAAAACAAAACAGATACAAAATATCATACCAAGTATATTTAAAACTTTTTACATCGAGAAGCCCGTGGTTTTAAAAACAACCCATGGTAATTGCCCATGGTATTTTAAAAAGTTAAAAGAAAAAAGAAAAAGAAAAAAAGGAATACGTTTTACTTTTTATGTAAAGAACATTTTAACAAAGGTTTTAAAAACAGCCCATGGTAATAGCCCATGTTATTTTAAAAGTTAAAGAAAAAACAAGGATACAAAAGCTCTTACGTGAAAGGTAAACATTACTTTTTACAGAAGGTTTTAAAAACAATCATTGGTAATAGCCCATGGTATTTTAAAAGTAAAAGATATTTTGATAGCATTGGAGAAAAAATGTGTGACCTAAATAATTTTAATCGTTCAAATCTAAAGATTGTGACCATACCAAGAGTCATGTCTCATCCAAATTTTCTGAGAAAAAAAATATTATTATAATTATAATAAAAAGGGATAGTATATAAGCCTATATAGTTATATATAAAAGGAAAAGTGGGTCTCCAAAAAGTATATATAAATTTTTATATAATTAATTATTTATATAATATAATAAAATTTAAATTATATAAATAATATAATTTAAATTATATATAAAAACAAAATTATTATTATATAAAAAAAATTTATTAAAAGAGTGAACAAAAAAAGAAGAAGAAGAAAAGGAGAATATTTGAAAAGTATATATCGAAGAAATAAGTGATATTTTATAATAAAAATAGCTCCAGTTGACATATTGTTTATGTTAAAACATCAAGGAAAAAATGGAGACTAGTAACGAAAGGTTTCCTGAAACCCGTAGTACGTGTGTTTGCACACTATTTAACATCAAAGGATCACTCGCAGGAAGAGGCATCATAATCTATATCAGTCCTACTGAAAGAAGTAATTATGTTAGTCCTAAATGTGTTAATCAATTGGTGATTCCTGAATCAAATATAGTTGAAACAAAATTTTTTTGGCAAACAATATGATATAAGCAATTTACACTTAAATATTGGAGATTATACTTTTACCTCACAATTCACCGTGCAAACCCTATCTTTTAACGATAGTGACATTGTTTTGGGATCACCGTGGATGAAAACTCTAGGTTCCTTTATTCTAAATACTAAGAAAAAGTTTTTAACATTTTCTTACAAGAAGAAGAAAATAACGCTCCAATATGTTACACTGAAACCTAATTTAGTAACCCCAGAAGATATATCAGATATTTCAAAAGTAATTTCTCAATAAGGTAAAAAAGTATTACAAAATATGCAAAATGAAATTGACAAAATCACTATTGACAAAAATGAAGAAGTTTATTGACTTAAAAACCATAGTGAAAAATTGTTGACGCAAATTAAGAAACTTAAGAAGGATAAGAAGTCATTAGAAAACCAAGTACAACAACTTATCAAGAAGGAAGCATCAAATGTAGGAATTCAAGTTGATGACAAAACAACAAATATCAATTCAGTGAATGTCACAACTCAAGAAGAAGACAAGCAAGTTGAAGAAAAGACACGTGTGGATGTTGCAGTTCAAACAATGAACATCCCCAGTGAATGTTTCATAACCAACTCAACAACATCTTCACCAGAAGAAAATATAAAAATTGTTGCATGCCCAGTAAGGAGAAATCAAATCAAAAAGTTCCATATCGGCGTCCGAATCATGAGAATAGACGAATCAACCATGCTACATATTTGAACCAGTCAGAACCGAAACAACAAACTGATGTTCCGGATAGTAGTGATGTAATCTCAATCCAGTCTTATGCTAACAAGTCGTTACAAAATTCCAGTGATCAGAGTACTATACAGAAGGTTAATCTGGGATGGTCTGATCCCTTCTCAGTGCAACAATTTTGTTTGTCTATAAGAAGATCATATCAACTTGTATCGACAAGGGTGACTATTCCGAGACAGAAAGACTTTCGAAGCCAAAAAAGAGATCAAGCCTTTTTCATCGACAAGCTTTGAGGACAAAGCTTTTTGAGGAAAGAGGCAATGTAACAAATAAAATATATAAATAATATAAATACAATGTAAATGATAATAATCATAAATAATTATTAGTTAATTAGTAATTAGGTTGAAGAGGCATGTTTAAATGAGACATGACTCTTCGTAAAGAGACACTTGTTTGGTATATAAGCAAGCCTCTCGTTCTCATTTGTAAATCATTCATTTCTTATTCATTTTCTTTAATATAATATTTATATCCTAAATGGATATCTTGACATTCCAAGACTTCTGCAGTAATTAATTTGTAGAAGGAACTTTGTTCGCTTCACTCAATTGTGCCCTTGTTGAATACCTGCAATCGGGTAGTCGAACTTCTCAGCTCACACACTATGTCTTCTCCAATCCCTTCAATATGCTCTTATAATCTCTCACTAGAGTCTCAACGGCCATGATTACATCTCAAACAATTGCTAAGATCAATTTGACTTCATCAATGGAATCCTTTAGAGAAAAATTGAACTTCTTTAATTAATTCCCTTTAATTAAACAATTTTCGTGAGTTAGACTTAGAAACCTTTCACTTATCAGCTAATTAATTTAATTAAGGTGTCTCCAATTATTTTCTCATGAACAGGGTTTTGGAAATCTCTTGTTCCTTAGCCTCTTAGACACAATTTGAGACTAGAAAACTTGTCCATTGCTAATTTATCCAAAAACTAAAACTCCCTCTTAGAGAGGAAGGTGTTCTTCATTATACCTATTTGTTCTTTGAAATAGACAAAATTTTCCCTCCCTAGGGCCTTCGTGAGTATATCAACCACATGTTGGTCTATGGGAACATGTTGTAGCCGAAGTGATCCACGTTGTTGGTGTTTGAAAGTTGTGATACCTCATTCTCTCACATCTTCAAGTTGGACTGACTCCCCATCAGTGGAAATCACTGTGAAGAAAATACATTGGATGTCACTATCAACCATGCTACTGCGCATACTCTAATCTCACACTACTGGTGCCTCTGCACTCAAGTCTCCCTGGTTGGAACTACACCTTACCCACTACAACTGATCAACCTCCAACCTATCTCTGCATTGTTTCAACCACTGCAACTTTGTGTACTAATCTATCAAAACCCAAAGATCCAAGCTTCCATTGGGCTACTCCCTCTAAAGCTAGACTCCCTCTGAGTCTCAAACTCTCACCGATCTATTGTGTCACTGCAACTGGATCCTTAACTATCCCTTGAGTCTTTGATTATGCCTCCCTGGCTCTACACTGTCCCTCAAGTCTCTAAATATGCCTTTGCTGACACTTCGATCCTCCTTCTACTATTTACTACTTTGGACTTCCATAGCAAAGGTAATGATTTAACTAAGGAATCCCATGCATAACAACTGGACTGGATCTATTGATCTATCCCTCTTGTTTATGATCTAGATCCCCTTGTTGCACCTCCCTCGTACCCTGCTCACTCTGGCATACTAGAGCATTATACTGCTCCTCCATCTGAATATAATGTTTCAAACATAGCAAACCCATCCTTCAATCTAGCGGAAAATTCATTGACCTCTGATGAAGTTGTAGTATGCTTCCCCTTCTTGTCCTTCTTCGTCTTTGGACATTGGCTGACATAGTGACCAAGCTCGCCACGTATGAAGCACTTGAATTTTGATAGATCCTTCTTCTTCTTCTTTCCTTTATATTCTTGTCTTTGTTTAGGACCCTTCTTCGATTTTCCCTTCACCAAAAAAGAAACGTTTTCCTCCTCCTTCTTTGTAACATTCAATCCCTTGCTAATGTTGTAGTAGTAATGTTGATGAGATTGAGCCTCGACTCCTCCTGAGTGAAACCACTCCACAGGAATTCCCAATCTAGTATCTTATCCCATCTAATAATCACTTGAATGAAGGTTTACCATTCCTTGGTAAACCTGTTTAGAGTTGTGTGCACTAATTCATCCTCTACTAGCTTCTCTCAAACTGCTACAAGTTCATCTCTAACACCCTAAATCTTGGTGAGATATGATGTTACATTCTCGCCCTTCTACATTTTGATCATCCTTAGCTTCTCGTTGAGAGTCATCTCCCAACTCTCAAAAGTGTACTAGTACAACTTGTTGATGGCATCCCACATTTTCTTTGCAATATGCAAGATGGTATGATCTCGAACTTCGTCTAGGACCATCCTCTTGTCTTGGCCATGTCCTTCCTATAATCATGTAACGAAATAGGATTTGATGGTACAACTACAACTGTTGTCACAAAATCCTTCAACCCATGCTCATCTAAAAGGAATAGCATCATGGCCTTCTAGATGCCAAAGTTGGAGGCTCCATGCAACCTATCATAATCTGTGAGTCTCATTGCAGCCAAATTTTGTGAAACTCAAAACTGGAGAACTTTACCTCACTTCCCCAACTTTAAAATCACTCTGGAGACACTAAGTTTCCTCTACGAAATCAGACTCGTCCTTCCTTTGCAAAATCACACTCCTCTTCCTACAATTCGCATTGGATCCTACACCCTGTAGTAGATTCTGCAACTCATAGTAGCGAATGAGAAATTCTTTTGAAACTCGTTCTGATGAATATACTACCTCCCTTTGTCCTCTAAAGCTATTCACACATCCTCCCAAAAATATATCCAACAACTACAAATGAATTTACTACTTCATATTTGCAAAGTGGGAAAATTGGTTATGTAACACGCTCCTCCCACACCTACCCAAGTAACCAACCAACTGAGGTAAACATGCGAAGAGAGGCTACTACGATTGGATTTGACCTACTATGTGACCTTAAGGAAGTGGAATCAACATAAACATAACACACAGATATTCAACATCATCTTCAGGACCCTCAAGAACTAATCCAACACTTCAGACAACTTTCCCTTGGGTCCCACTAAAGTTTTGACCATATTAAGCCTCAATCACTCTCATGCTATAGGAATGACAATGTCCAGAAACCCAGAGTCGCTCTCACAGGATTTCTTGCCACTATCTAGAGACTCATTTTTCGAGTTTTGTGCCAGCATCCCTGAGATTTGAGCCACTTTTTTAGGCCTAGAGCCCAAGTCACTGCTCAGAATGGAATGATAACTTAGGAGTAGTAAAATAAAAGGGAAAAATGATGTAAAATAAATAAGTTAAATGAGATCTTAATCATACCCCAACTAGCCATGATAGGCATTTCATCAAACATATCGTAAACATGTAATCTACAGGTGTAAACAACAGAATTAAGTGTAGGGATCCCATACTTATCTAAGAATCACTATGAACCATTGTTCCTCATGTCATTTGTTGGATTTTTATCTATTAAGTCATAGATACATTATCCATTCATTTACAATTAAAAAAATGCTAAGAGCCATACATAGTTGTTTTCATAAAACATACATATAACCAGCATAATAACAACAAAAATACCATGAATATGGCAGCCATGAAATCCACATATAAACCAATACATTTGCACATAAAAATCAAGGGAATTAATGTCTCATTAATGAATGCAATAAGCCAACCGGAGATGGGATTACCACATTCCACCGGGCCATAGATTGGCTGAGCCAAGTCTCTCTTCAGCGAATTACCCCTATGCCATATTCCAAGCATGAATTTGGGATTCATAGAACACACTAAAAATAACCAAAAAAACATGGACTCCACTGGAGTTCTCCACCTACACTCTGAGGAATTTGAGTGCCTCCTAGTCTCTCAGGCTTTGTTGTAATCCATAGTCTGATTTAGGGATCACTAGGCCCTACACCAAGACACACTCTCCAAGCTTTACCGTACATCCCATCCTGGGACTACTAGGCCCAACAGAGAGAAATCCACCTCTTGGCTTTACCGTATATCTCATCATTCACTAGCAAGGATTCCTAGGCCCACTGAGGCACAGAATCCTGGGTTTATCACAATCTACAGTTCGGTTCAGGGGTTACTAGGCCAGTTTCTTTATCGTGATCCACAGTGTGGTTCAGGGACCACTAGGCCATGTGTTGGTCATTTTAGAGATCCACCCCACTCAGCTTCGAATCCATCTGCCCATCCCACATTAACCGAATATGAGAACCCATCTATCAAAGCTATCAGGAAATGGCAAGGCTAAGCTGAAGAACATTGTCACACATGGAAAAACCCACACCATAATAGAAAATAACCACATGCAATACCATGCATGCCAAATCTAGCAAGGAAAATACACATGCAAATCGATACCTGCAATGAATCTTGTTTTAGTTGCTTGGTTCTACCTTTCCCTACTTGATCTTTGCTTCCTCTTGCCTTCTTTTCTCTTTTTTGCTCCAATGCCAAAGTGCTCCAAGAAAACTCGTGTCCAAGAGGAGAGAGAGAGAGAATAATGAGAAAGCTCCAAAGCTAAATTGACAAAAGGTTACCAACCAATCCTCAAAAGCCTTTCTATGAAAGATGCCTCTATTTTCTTCATTTTCCATTATTTTCCTTCATTTTCCTCCTCACATGCAATATGTGACCTTTCACCTCCTTTTTCTCCTAATTTCCATTACTTTCATAAATAATTGTGCCAAAATGTCATTTTTCCTTTCCAAATCCTTAGTCATTGTCTTTGCCAATTTCCTTAGCCATAAACAACCAAATGAATACCCCCTAGGATGCCTTGCCCAACATTCAACTTGGAATAAGTGTCCCATCAACTGTTGTTATTATTTTTAACTTTTATTACATGGAATTTTCACCAGGGTTGTTACAGAACCCTCCCCCTTGGGGGACACTGTCCTTAGTGTTCAATCACACATACACCTCAACAAACTGTTGGAAAGAAGACATACCGCTCATGGAGCTTTATAACATAGCTCAATGTAGTATTTACAATGATCATCCTGATGAGTGCCAACCCACATGACATCATAATATCATGATAACATAACCACATGATAGCATAGTAACATGACAATATAACCATAATGGCATGACACCCATACCGTTTATTGGAGCTTTATAACATAGCTCATGGTGGTATTTACATCCATATACATATGTATATATAGCAATATCACCAAAACATATACCAAAATATATACCAAGACATCATATCATAACATATACCAAAACACCATCTCAAGACTGCTTTTCCTTAACCGGAAAACAAAGAAGGATACATAGTTTGCATCTGATCCGCCATCTCCCAAGTAGCTTCATTGTGCCCAAAGTGCTTCCACTACACTTTAACTTGCTTGATTGCTTGGTTCCAAAGCATGAGCACTTTTTTCTGCAATATACACTAAGGCTCTAGCTAGAATTCTCCATCTGATTCCACCTGCAATGTAGACTAGTCATTCGCATGATCAACATCTTTAATATACTTATTAAGGAATGACACATGTAAAACATCATGGAATTTCATTTTCAGAGGCAGTGCAAGTCAATAGGCTACTAGCCCAATCCTCTCAATGATACTGAAGGGTCCACAAAACCGCGATGCCAACTTGGCACATGATCGAATCTACAAGGAGCTCTTCTTCGATTTGATGCACAAGTACCACTGTTCCCCAACCTGTAACTCCTTGAACAACCTCTTCCGATATGCATAGTTTTTTTGTCTATCCTATGCTCCCTTTTGATTCTTCTTTATGACCTACATTTCTTGTTCCATGTTAGCCAACATATCTGGTGAAATCAATACAATGTTAATTGAATCACTCCAACTGATAGAAGTATTACAACTCTTCCCTCACAATGCCTCAAAGGATTCATACTCAATGACTCATGATAATTGTTGTTGTAGGAAAACTCAACCAAGGGAAGATACTCCTCCCACTTTCATTGTTAATGCATAACATACATCATCAACATGTCCTCCAATATCCTATTGAACCTCTCTGTCTGTCAATATGTTTGCGGATGATAAGTTGTACCGAAGGCCAACTTTGTGCCCAAACCTGCAAATAACTCCTTCCAAAACTTGGAAGTGAATTTCACATCCCTATCTGACACAATCTTCTTTGGAACACCATGCAACCTAACCACATTTCTGATGAATACATGTGCCACATCGCTAGTTGAGAATGTATACTTCACTGAAATGAAGTGCGAAAGCTTCGTCAACATGTCCACAACAACGATGACGGAATCATGTTGTCTCACTGTCTTGGACAACCCTATGATGAAATCCATGGAAATTCCTCCCATTTCCACTCTGGAATCACAATCGGTTGTAGCAATCCACCTGGATGTTTACACTTTGCCTTCACACACTAACAATCAAAACATCTAGCCACAAACTCTGCTACATCCCTCTTCAGATTCGTCCAATAGTAAAATCTCTTTACTGTTGTCAGTGTCTTCTGATAACCTGGGTGTCCTGAATACGGTTTCATGTGAAACTCTCTCAAGATCACCTTCTTGAGCTCATTGTATCTGGCACATATCATGTTTTTGAATCTGACCAATCCATTTGTTGTAAGACAATAATCCATACACTGTACACCTGCACCTGTACCTGCACATGTACCTGTACTGCTACCTGTACATGTACATGTACCACTACCTACACCTTTACTTATGCTATCACATGTACCTGTACCAGCACCCTACTGCAATCTATGCACAATCTCCATATACCTAACATCTTGTTGTCCTGCCTGCAAGATCCTATCATGTAAGTTTGTCCCATAGGAGCTCATATCTGCCAAGTGATTTACCTGTACCCACCTGCTGAGAGCATTTCACATCTTGTTCTCTTTACCTTTGATGTACCTGATCTCGAAATTAAACTCACTGATCATGGCCAACCACCTAGCTTTCCTGGCGTTCAAATTTGGCTGGTCAAATAAATACCTCAACCCAATATGATCACTCATCAGTATAAACCTCCTGCCAAGAAGATAGTGCCTTCACATCTTCAATGCATGTATGATCATTGCTAATTAAGGATCATGTGTCAGGTAGTTTTGCTCATGCTTGTTTAGTTTCCGTGACTTATAGCATACCACATGTCCATCCTGCATAAGGACTCCACCAAGTCCTCTCTTGCAAGCATTTGTGCATTCTACAAACTCTTTGTCCAGATCTGCAATCTGTGGCACTGGTGCATGTCAACAACTGCGTAAGATGCTCAAAACTAGCTTCACACTCTTCGGTCCATTCGAAATTCTCACCTTTCCTTTTCAACAATGTGATAGGATAAGCAATTTGCAAGAAGTTCCTAATGAACCTCCTGTAATAGTCTACCAACCCCATGAAAGATCTCACCTCATCCACACTCTTAGGATCTACCCACTCCATGATGGCTCTTATATTTTCAGGATATACTGCAATGCTCTCCTTAGAGACAACATGCCCCAAGTAGTGTACCTTAGTATGAAAGAAACTGCAATTTCTGAGCTTAGCAAACAACTGATGCTCCCTCAACACTGCTGCTAAATGTTTGGCATGCGCTTCCTCATTTTTAGAATTTACGAGTATATCATCAATGAACACAATAACAAACTTATCCAAATATGGATGCAACGCGCTATTCATCAAGCACATAAATGTAGCTGGAACATTAGTTAAGCCAAATGGAACTATAATAAACTCATAATTCCCATTCTTGGTTCGGAAATTTGTCTTGTAAATTTCCTCTTTGATGCATACCTAATGATATCTCGATCTCAGATCAATCTTCGATAACATTGTTTCTCCCTTCAGCTAATCGAACAAGTCATCAATCCTTGGTAAAGGGTACCTGTTCTTGATAGTCGCTTTGTTCAACTTCCTATAGTCAATGGATAATCTAAGAGTTCCATATTTCTTCTTCACAAACAATACTGGTGTGCCCCAAGGTGATACACTTGACCTAATGTATCCCTCGTCCAACATTTCCTTCAACTGCAACTTTAGCTCAACAAACTCAAGTGTGCTCATCTTGTAAGGTTCTTTTGATGATGGAGTTTCCATTGGCACTAACTCAATAAAAAAGTCTACCTCCCTGTGAGGTGCCAACTCTGTAATGTCCTCATGAAATACATCTTCAAACTACTACAAAACTGGGTACCTTCTCAACACATCTGCATCCTCAACCTCCTTACCCTTACACTAGAAATGTGCACTGCAAATAGCATACACCCTTTCCTTTGGCTACGCTTTTCTTGCATAGTTGTCACCATCCTAACTTATGTGGCTTTCTTCTTACCCTACAAGACTCCTAGTTCACCATTGTCATTAATGCACTCAGTGGCTTTGTCATAACAGTTTACCTTGGTTCTATGAAGATACAATCAATCCATGCTCAACAACATAATGTATGATTCCAAAGGTAATACATTCAGATGTGTTGCAGTAGGAATATCATTCAAATCAATGCACAAGCTCTTACCCAATGATGAACTCACTTCTTTATACCTATATCCAACTACACTAACCAATATTTTGCATGAAATTCCCTACTCAAATCACACATATCCAGCAAGTCAGGACTAACATATATATAATTAAATCCAGATTCAATCAAAATAGAAATAACTTGATCACAAAGCTTACCATTCATCTCAATGATAGATGCCTGGAGTTCTACCTACATATTGTTCACTGTTGCATAGATACGAAGAATACTCTTACCTACATCCCCAAAAATTTGTGGATGTAGAGTGACTTGAACTTGGGCATGGAGACGAACAGATATGCACAGTCTCAGAGGCATCCCCTGTGCTTGAAAGTCACAAAAACCTTCTTCACATAAGCAAGCCTAGAGCCTAGATTGTGGACCATGGTGGCATTGAAATTGAAGGAGGATTGTATGCTCTGATACCACTGTTGAACTGTGCAAACCAAAATCAAAGATAAGTGTCCATTCTTTAATTTTTTTCTTTTTTTTTTCCGTAGAAAAAGACGAATAATTTTATTCATCTTTGAGGAAAAATAATATTACATCTTGCATATGCTATGAATCATTCCTTAGATAAATGCCTCTCAATGCATAGCGAAAACAAAAAGAAACATAACAGGTTGATGCACATAAAATAGAAGCAGACAAAGATTAAATGGCATTTTCTGCATTGGTCGTTCTTTTTACCCTTGTTTTTATGCATCTTGTGCCAACCATCTAAAGCTAGTGCAATAGGAACCATTGTCAATGCTCTGTTTACTTCCACATGGGGATATTCTTTATCATAATTAGAGCTCTGGGAAACATGGGTTGTTTTTGTGCCCCCGAACCCATCCAAAAATTGCATGCCTGCGGGGAAAGAGCCCTAGCAAATTTGTATGGCCAATCATGTTTGTGACAGGGAGTCCTATTCTATTTGATATCCAGAATGAGCCTTATTCTTCAAATCAAATTGGTCTTGGATATTCTACTTGGTTTCTTCTTCTTCATCTTCTGAAATGGGAAGTTCAGAAAATTTCCATCCTTTTGGTCGATTTGCTTGTCTCTTTTTCCTTTTTGGGTTTTTCTAAGCATGTGAGAAAGTATTATGTAGGTGACCTGTTTGAAAACATTCATGACATCAAAATGTCGTATTCTCATAGTCCAAAACTTGTGACCATTTTAAATTATTCGCTTAAAAATTATGTGATCTAGAAGTCCTTTGCTCGAATCTATTTCGACACATATTCTGGCAAACGTGTAGAGACCTTTTTCTATTCTTTCCATATACCTTTTTTAAATTTGCCCAATGAATTTCAAATGTCTTCAAGAACTTTATGGTGTCAAAAGGGAAGGGGAATGTGGTGAGCTCCAGTATTGTAGCAATAATGCTACAACTCCTGGGGCTTCCTGTCTCTCATTTTATCAACCCGGTAGTTCGTACAAACTTGGAAGCGACGGTGCTGTATGCACAAGTACTAGCTCTTGTCGCAGCTGTCACTTGGTCAGCTGGCACAAGTCCGCTAGGGCTCAAGCCAACTTCTATGGGCTCATAGAAGAAGCTTTATCAATGATGGACGAAAGCTAGCTCAAAGAAGACTAATCTACTTGACAAAAATGAACTGAAAGCAAATCAAAGCATGTAAACCTAGGAAACCCTAATTTAACTAGTCTAGCCTCTATAATGCAATTGACGTGAAGGAAACTTCTACCAATGCTGATGTTACCTCTATGATAAGTGAAAATGCATGGATCTAAACTGCTTGCATCATAAAAGACATGTTTTTGTATTTTTCCTTTAAGTGGATGGAATGATTGTGATTGTGTGCTAATTAGGGTTTGGTTGTGCAGATGGGATGGAGAAGGAAGGAAAGCGTGGGACAGGTTGGGGAGGCTAGGTGAGGTCCCTATGGACCCTTAGCATCCATCCACAGAGGTTTTCCACATTCAGAAGCTCAGCAACCGAGTGAATGGCCTCCTACAGGATGTCTGCAGGGGATCCTACAGGATACTCAGAGGTTTCTACAGGATGTCTATAAACTGCTACAGGATGACCTACCGTGAAGGTTTGAAGTGATGGAGGAGTGATGGAATGGTAGGAAGAGATATGTGAGGTAGGGATAAGGCTGGTGATGGCTCAGAAGTGGAGGAATGAGATGGGAAATGGGTGTAGGGAGTATGTTGAAGGTAAAGGGTTATGTCAATGAAAGGTTAGGAAATGAAGTTACGTGAGGAGTGGAAGACTTTGGGAGAGGACAGAACGAAGTGAAGGTCGAGGAGATAGGTTTGCATGCGTGATCAAGATGGAGGAGATGGTAATGGAACGAGAAAGAGGAGTGTAAATGAAACAAATGATTATGACTGTCACCAAACCGAAAATGCATCAACCTACATTACTTATGCCATGAATTCAATGAATAGCAATCCAAAACGCGAAGAGAAATATGTATGAGGCTGTGATGAAAGTATGTGTGCAGGTGTGAATGACAAGGAAGCATCTAATCAAAACCGTGACTGTATTGCAGCAATCATCAAGTAAAGTAATGCGTGTTTTTGGTGGCTAGTTATGGACTGCACCCCAATCTTCAAGAGAGATGGCAGTGAGCCTTAACAACCGTTTTGCTGGAGCTCCAATTGATGGTGTCTATCCTCTGCTACACTAAGTAAGTGGAAACAACTGCACCATAAGCAAAATCTATCCTACTCATAAGAAAACCAAATCACCAAACTGTAATTCGAATTGTATGTGCAAACGAAAACTTAAAGTGCTGGAAATGAAATGGAAACAACACTACAGCAGAGGGGATCTATGGCTCTCAGGTTGGGCCCTAACCTGAGAGCTATAGTCTCCTTAAGAAACTCCGAACTAGATCACAAAATGCCTTCTTTATTCATAATCTGATGTCATGCCAAATTGGCTTACAAAAAGGCACGAAAACTGAACTGTGCTCCAAAATTACAATAGCAATACGAGAGTTTCAACAACCCTATCTAAGGCTAAGGCCTTCATACTTATACAAAAATGATGATCCACCAAGTGCCCTTGATTTTAGGAGCTCGGCTGTCCAACTAGAGTCTAACTGCGGATCTTGTATGGCAGTCATAACTACTGTTCCTGTAGAACAGTTTATGACTGCTGTTCCTGTAGGACAGCTGGCTGCTTCTTAAGCTCGGAGGGGAGATGGATTGGAGCTCGGAGTTCTTGGTGGGAATCACGAGGAATGTCCCAAGACCGTGGACATCTCTCCACAAAATCAGCAGTGCCACCTCATTGTCTCCTTATCCCCTTTTTCGTTGTCTCTTGCTCCCTTTTTAATGCCAAAACTTGGAATCATAATGCATTAGTCATGTAGATAAAGTGTCTAACCTTCTTCCTACAAACAACATGAATAAACTAAGAAATGCATGCATAAGCAAATAAAGATGAATGGTTTGAGCAAGTAAAATAGGCCAAAATTAGCCCAAATTTTACCAAAATTGGGGCTCATCATCACCCCCAGCTGAACCATTTGCTCATCCTTGAGCAACTCAATCCAAGTCCTCATCTTTCATGGCTTTCACTGCTTCCCTGGCATCCCAAGGCTCAGTGGTAGTATCCTCTCTGTGGGTGTGAAACCCTGATGTTCTATCTACTTCTGCCCATTGTTGACCGTCATTTTCTTTTGTATTCCCTTCAGTCAAACCCAGCAGTAGTGGTGGGCTGAGTTTAAGGCAAATCCAGTTGGCTTGGAGGCTTTGAACGGATTTCTTGTAAAGGTCAACCCTTGCCAAAGCTTCCCTCAATCGGATGGGTGTATGGTATTCTCGGATTTGTAAGTTGTGGCCTAGGGTATTCCATCTACGTGTACAAGCATGGGCAGCATTTTCCCCCAACAACCTTTCCATATCCTCAAACTGGGCTATAACTTGGGCCTCTTGGTCCGTCCATCTTAAAGAAGCTGCGGGGTCTGTAGCCAATTGTTGATGTGTTGAGATGAGTGTCACCGGGTCTTCTAGTTCTGGCCTAATTAATAGTGGCTCCCTCACTTCTCGGTTCATGATTGATTTTGCTTCATTTGCTCTTTGGTCTTCATCGTTTAACCATGAGACCAACGCCATCAATTGCATGTCGCCCAAGGCAATGTTGGGATCCCATGAGACTTCATTAGGTAGAGCCAAGTTGTGAAGGTAAAACTCTGCTAATTTGGCTTTGTCTTCTGCTGAACTAGTACTGCATAACTCAGAAAATTGATGCGGGTTTTGAATTGAAATACCTCTCTGTGCCAAAGTGTTTATCTGGAATTGCAGCCATTGATCTTTTAAGAACAACCCATAGGATTTTGTAGGTGATCTGCATTGAATTGCTTCTATGGCCCAGCTGGCCATGCGGGCCAATTGTGTTTCCTTTGGCTACAAATGTTCTTTGAGTGCTTGCATTTCAATTTTAGTTTGCTGTTGTTCTTCCTGTAGACGTGATATGGTCTCTTCAAAACTGGTGGTCATCTCCTTTGTGCTCGGTTGTTCTTTCATGACGACCTTGGAGGATGTCGATGCTCTTGCCTTTAGTTCTTGCAGCTGCAACCTCAGCCTCTGATTTTCTTCCTGTAGGAGCGCTTGTTGGCAACTAGCCACATG
>APFE031640547.1:0-10905 GCA_000404065.3 Pinus taeda | reverse complement strand
TTCATATAAATTAAATGGCTACTAAATGCCGATAGACATTAATTCATAATTAAACATCAAAACACCTCATCATGCATTTCAAGTTGCTAAAATTTGCTAAAATTGTAGCAAGAAAAGGCTTCATTTGAATTGTGCCTTAGTCAAGTGGAGAAATTTGATTTTCCACATTAGAAAGATGACTTCAATTGTTGTCAGCTAGAGTGGAATGGCGTTGTCTCCTAGTTAAGTAATAAATTCAAGTTATAAGCTAGAAGTAGAGTTGTGAATTGGTTGATTGCTAAAATTTAGAAATATAGTGGAGTTATTTCTAGTTGAACTCAATTAACTGAGCTCTAGTCTTTAGTGGAATTGGTAGGAGTTTAGTTGAGTATTTATAATAGCTGTTAACTCATTGATCTCTCATTTAACTAATAAATTTACTAAAGGTAGTCCCAGTCATGCATGGAATTCGAATTGCCTAGTTGGAGTGGAAGAAAAGGCACATTGTAATTATCAATTGTATACTAGTTGAGTGTGCAATGTTTTTGCATTGAGTGGGTGGTCATTTCATCAAGGATTTGTGCAAGGAAATAGGGAATTCCCCTATTTTTAGGGGTTAATTTCCTAAAGGATTTCCTAAGGAAATAGGAGGAAGGCTAAGGCTTGAATTGGCTAAGTGTTGATCAGAGAAGGTCAGTAAGCAGGAGATCAAAATTACAATTCAGGTTGTGCTTCATGTGAGAAGCAGTCATTGTAATTTATTCTTATTCTCATATGAATTAATGCAAATAAATGTAAGGGTTTTTACCAGTTGGGTCCCCTTATAAAATAATTGTGTTACTTGTGTTTTTATGGTTGCATATTATTATATGTGTTTCTATTGCATATTTTCCTTTCTGTAGAATAATAAAAGAAATTTTTATCTCTTGTTTTCAGTTTGTTTCATTAGTAGTAGAAATTTTCCTGCAATTTCTACATGGTATCAAAGGCTTGGAAGACTACACAGAAAACTTTTTCTAGATCTCCTCTCAAATAAATTTCGATCTGCAGAGTTCTTGGTGCAGATTCTCTTGAGGGTAGGAAACATTTATTTCAACAGATTGAGGCCGGAGTAGGCATTAGAGGGCACTTCAAATTTTTGTGATTGGAAAGACAAGATGGAAGTTGTCCTACATGACAATGGAGTAAATGAATATATATAAACTGATATTCCAAAGCCAACAAAATCAGATGCATAAGAACTTACTCAGTGGAAGAAAAACACAGCAAAGGTCATGAGGATTATTCTAGAGGGTGTCGGAGATCATGTGGTTTCAAACTTGCATGGAAATGAGACTCCTTTTTCAATTATGTGGAAAACTCTCACAGATCTATTCCAAAGTAGTTGTGATGCTACGAAATTGGCATTGAGAGATAAACTCAAGAGAATTCAAATGCATAAAAATGAAACCATTCTTCAGTACATATCCAGATTCACTCAGGTTCGACACAAACTTAGAGTAGGAGAAAATGTGCCATCATCTGAATTTGTGACTTTAGCACTCCATGGCCATTCAAAATCCTAACACAACTATCATGATTCAGTTAATGGAAGAGATAATCTTCCATATTGGGAGAGACTTTGGTCTAATTTGGTGCAGGAGGAGATTAGAAGAAACAATAGAGATGGTGTCAAATCCATTACAGATGAAGAATAATATTGTGCTCTAGTTGGCAAAGGAAAGAAGGCCAAAGGCAAGGAAGACTCCATCCAGAACTATGACAAGAATAAAGACCTTGTTAACATTGAATACTTTCAATGCCATGAGTATGGACACTCTGCACAAGAAATCGAGTAAGGAGCTTGCAACAACAATAGGAGGAGATGCTCTTATAGCACAATTCGAGTTGGATTTCACCCTCATTGGTTGCATGGGAAGCATAGTAATAGGGAGTGAGTGGTACTTAGATTCTAGTGCCTCATATCATATGACAAGAAGTAAGGAGTTATTCAGCAACCTAGAGGAGAAGGACTTACAATTACACATAGAGCTTGGAGATTATGGAAGCTATAATACCAAAGGGATTGACACTATAAATTTAAAGAGAGATTCAGGATCCCATATTAACCTAAAGGATGTAATGTGCGTGCCTAGTTTGAAGAAGAACATTGTTTATGTAGTCATACCTAAAGACTGTGGATATGATATGTTTTTTAGTAAGGAGAAGATTATTTTAAGAATGCTTTTATTGGATAATTAAAACAAATTTGTGTTTGAGTTAAAAATATCTACAAGCTAGAGGTAGATTTTTCCATGCATGCAACAATACCTCTAGGAGTGAGGTGGGGTGATGTAGAGCCTTATTCAGAGTTGCAAATATTTGGGTACAGTCCATAGGAGAGCAACAAAAATTGCATTATACTCTTCTCATGGACCATCACCCTTGCTATAGGGGTCCACAATATTTAGTATTAGAAGGATCAGTGTTAGTTGATGCAGTCAGATCTTGTGCGACAATTGTAGGCTAGTAGCAGTCAGTTACTTAGAAGACAATTGTAGCTCAGAGACAGTTGATTCAATATTTTGGATGCTTTTTAGTTGCAGTTGTTGCATTAGCAACAACAACAATGAGAGGGAGTTTTTTTTTGTACAATACATTCCCAAAAGAGTAGGATTGGGTTGTGTAAAACCATTTTCTTGCTAAGAGGTAGTGTTGAAATTGTAGCAAGAAAATGATTCATTTGACTTATGCCTTAGTTAAGTGGAGAAATATGATTGCCCACATCAGTGGGATGACTTGGATTGTATTAGCTAGAGTGACATGGCCTTTTCTCCTAGTTAAGTCAGTAAATTTGAGTTATAGGCTAGAAGTAGAGTTGTGCATGGGTTGATTGCTAAAATTATGTAATCTAGTGGAGTTATTGTTAGTTAAACCCAATTAACTAAGCTTAGTGGAGTCAACAAGAGTTTAGTTGAGTAGCTATAATACTTGTTAACTCACTGATTTCTTAGTTAACTGATCAATTTACTAAAAGTATTCCTAGTCACGCATGGAATTCAAATTTCCTATTTGGAATGGAGGAAAAGGTACATTGTAATTATCAATTGTATACTAGTTGAGTGTATAATGTTTTTGCGTTGTGTAGGTGGTCATTTACTCAAGGATTTAGGCAAGAAAATAGATAATTCTCTTATTTTTAGGGGCTAATTTACTCAAGGATTGTAAAAGGATATATGAGGAATATTGAGGCTTGAATTGGCTAAGTATTGGTTAGAGCAGGTCAATGATAAGGAGATAAGAATTGTAGTGCAGGGTGTGCTTCTTGTGAGAAGCATTTGTTGTAATTGACCCATATTCGCGTCTGAATTAATGCAAGCTGTGAAGGGGTTTTTCCCAGTTGGGTTCCCCTATAAAATCAATGTGTTCCTTGTGTTTTGATAGTTGAATGTTATTGCATGTGTTTCTCTCGTGTGTTTTCCTTTCCCTAGAATAGTAAGGAAAAATATCTCTTAATTAGTTCAATTTTTTTGTAGTAGAAATTTTTGCAATTCTTAAAATAGAAATTAAAAACAAAATTTGTTTTTAAAATAATATTATTATTAATGATTAATTTTTTATAAGTTAAAAATATATACATTTAAGAAAAACATGTAACAAGATTCTTAACATTCAACCACACTTTATCATGGAGATTCTTAATCTATAAATAGGATTTCTTATAATGCCATGGCTTATCAATTCCACATGGGAAAAATCCATAACTCATTTCATATGACACTTATATGAATTTTTTTATAATTAATGAATTTAAATAAAAGGGAAAAATAGGCATAACTACTTTGGAAATAAATATCCACTTTTAATTTGTGTATACTATTGAGAATATTCTAGAATATTATAAGGAGGTTAAATCCCTACCATCCATATAATAATTATTGATAATTAAATTAAAATTGTGGAAGTCCTATTCCAAAATAGATATGCCTATTAGCATAAATATTAGGACACATTGTGTTGACTTTTTATAATGAAATTTATAAATTTTAAAGTTTATCTCCTTTTGTGTACTTTTCAACACCATTTGTGAGGTCTACTTTGAAACATCATATAAGACCTAAAATACTATGATACTTATGGAAATGGTGTTGGTTACAAAGATTGTGGGCTTCCTATATCATCTTGCAACATTCCAAAGTGAAAGGATCTTCATTCAAAAAACTTGGAAACAATATACCAAGATTAGATCCCTTAGGTAAATAGCCAAGAAACACTTGATCTGAACTAAGTTATGCAACAAAGACATGGAAACCCAAGTAATGAACATAGTGTATATGAGCGGGAGCCTCTTATCAATAAGGGATTGAAGATAAATTTGGTCCAAGCATCCTAAGAGCTTAAGAGGTAATTTAGAGAATGTTGAGACACAAATTGACATAAGTTCAAGACTTGTGAGAGAATATTTTAGGTCCTATAACAAGATAAAATAATAGGTATTTATGAAAAAATGAATTATACAAGGTTATCAAAGAAACACTAAACTAACCTTCAAACAAATCATCCTTGTGTGGGTATTGATGGGCCAAAGGATTGCAATAATAATGTTGAACTTCTCACTTTAAATGACAACCTAGGTTTGTGCAAACTTGCAAGATATTGTGCACCATATGTGATAAATATACTGAAACAACTATGTCCCAACAATGAAGCATGCCAATTCTAAAGGTGGAAAAAATAAACAAGAAAATGTATATAAATCAACTTCTCATTTAATTGCAAGGAAATATGTAAATTAATTGAAAGATAATTCTTTGAATATAAAAAATGGATGCGCAATTTCAACTTTATTATTCGTGTTCCTTAGCTCTACAATACGATTGGCCCTGTAACCAAGGATTTCAAGAGAAATTGTCATTTTGTAGAGAGGAAGGAGACAATAGTATTATGGAAACCACTTCAACAAATGGTCTGAAGGAATGAACACATTAGATTCATAGGGTGAACTCAGATGGAGAAAGAGAGACAGATACAAAAAATTAAAATAAAGTAAACATGAATAAAAGAAATGAACATAAAGAAAGTTTGTTGAAATCAAACTATTATAACAATATGAAATGAGAAACAATAAAGGAAATGCATGAAAGAAAAGGAATGCTAGAAATGAAAGTACTTGGATTGCAGAAACAAGACCATGATTCTTGAAAGAGAATTCAATAATTTCCATCAAGTCCATAGGTAGAAGGGATTCCCGTCCATTGTAGTTTCAAACTAAGCTTAAAGTGAGGGTGCTTGTTTGCCTAATTTTGAGTTTTGTCCAAATTAGTTGAACAAATTATTAATTCATTATGTAAGTTATTTTTTTTAATTATTTATTAATAAAAAATTTACTTATTTTTCTCTAGAAGTTAATCATCCTCACTGTAAATTAGGAATTGTGGTTATGATAGGTTCATTTTTTAATGATGAAAAATTAGTTATTCTCATTATTATGTAGTAAGGTGTTACCTTTGAGTTGAACTCCCCTCTCATCTTAGTTGTCCTCGCTATGCGCCCTTAGATCATGTGTTAGGCGATTGAAATGTTTCTCTCCATTGATCCTACTCCATGAAATGTCAAATAACTCACCCCTCAAATGACTCACTCATTAACTTCTCACTATGAACATAGTTTATGATTACACCAATCCAATTTAGAACCCTTCCAGGGGGTTCACGACCAAGTATAACGTCAGGTAAGTTTTTTCTTATAATCATTTTGATGGAAAGATGCATTGAACCATTTCCCTCCTTTTGTTTTGGTTTATCCCATATCGACATACGAAACCTTTGTTATATTTCTTAGCTTAGCCATAAGAGGTTTACCCCGTTCATTTCAATTTGAAGAAGAATGTTCTCAACCCCAATGCTAACAAAGCCCTTTTTTTCTCTTGCTCATAAACATTAAAATTTTTTCCTTTTCATGTTGACATTGTTCTTGACTTTAGATGCATCGGGTATTCTGTCACTTGGAATTTCTAGGTTTGGAGGGAAAATTAGTTTGGAACCATGTCTAGTGCCATGGGAAGTATAGTCACCATGAATTCAGTTTATCAAGGGTTCATTTTTGGTGAGCCATGTTTTTTTTAATTGGTTTAACCAGTGAATCCCTTGGAATTTCTCTTATAGGGGTATCATACAGTTACAACTTATTGCTGAGAAGGGATTTACTTGTCCTTGATTAACTAAATGTAATTTTCTTTCAAATTGGGATTTTAGAACCATTATTGTTTTTCTATAATTAACCTAGGATTCGTAGGTTTTACAGTGCACCTTCTATATCCAATGTTCTTGAACATGTCATAAATTATTCTGGAAATGTCATCAATATCAGAATTCGTAGTTGTATTTGATTCGGTTATTTTACTCAGTTCATGATTTCTCTGTAGAGTTTCATTATAGTTCTCCAAATTAGTAATATTCTGCAATATTGATTACTTGAAAATGATTTTCCTAATTACTTTAAGGATTTATCAGTTATTATCATTATAATATGGCTACTGAATATTGCAAACTATTTGATTTAATCCATGTGTTCTTATTATGCTCACTCGCTTTGTATTAATAAAATATATGTTTATTCCTTTTGATATTGCATTGTTCTTGACTTCAGAAGGAATACCACTTGTAACGTGCCCTTGAGATTGAATCCTCGTCTTTAAAGTAATGTATGTACAATATTGAAAGTTGAAAGTGAAAATTTAAAATGAGCATGGGAATGCATGGAACTTGTAAAAAATAAATTTGTAGTCATTATATTTTCTTAATTTGAAAAATTAAAGTTTGAGACCAATTTTGACACTTTTCTTGCTTTGGGTTTCCATTATTTGTAACTAATGGAAAAATTTAACTTCTTATGTCAATGTCATTATCAAACCTCTAGTAAGAAATCAATCCCTCAGAGGCAAGGAGAAGTAAATGAAAAACACAAATTTGTATGGCCATGAAGCCATTATTTGGGAAACTCACACATTGCCAATATCAAACTTGCAAAGCACCTAACACATTTTTGAATGAAAGCAAACAATTTAAGAGATGAAAAATTAAATGTGAAACAAAAATGAAGAGAGGATTCTTCAAGAGGTTAACCCACTCATTTGAAGAAGAATGTTATGAACCCTAATGCTAACAGAGCTCTTTTTTTCTCTGGCTCATAAACATTACATGATTTTCCTTTTCATATTGACATTGTTCTTGGATTCAGATATGTAGGGTAATCTGTCACTTGGAATTTCTGGGTTTGGAAAGAAAACCAGTTTGGAACCAGCTCTAGTTTCATGGTAAGTATACTGATATTGAATTCAATTTATCAAAGGTTCATTTATGTTGAGCCATGTTTTTTTATTATTATTATTGATTTAACCAGTGAATCCCTTGGAATTTATCTTGCAGGGGTATCATACAGTTACGAATCGCTGTTGAGAAGGGACATACTCATCCTTGATTAATTAAATGTAGTTTTCCTTTGAACTAGGATTCTAGCCCCATTGATATATTTTTGTAATTAACCTATGGTTGGTAGATTTTACAACACACCTTCTATATCCAATGCTCTTGTACATGTGATAAATTATTCTGAAAAAATCATTGATATGTGAAGCCGTGGTTGTATTTGGTTTGGTTATTTTACTTAGTTCAAGATTCCTCTGTAGAATTTCATTACAATTATCTAAATTCCTAATATTTTGTTTGTACAATGCATTAATTGTTTGAAAGGGATTTTCCCAATTAATTTACAACTTTATCATTTATTCCCATTATAATATGTTTACTCAATGCCGCAAACTTATTGATTTAATTTAGCTGTTATTTTTATGCTCACTTGGTTTGCATTAATCAAGTATATGTTTATTCCTTTTGATGTTGACATTGCTTTTGAGTTCAGAAGGAATACCACTTGTAATGTACCCTCGATATTGAATCCTCATCATTAAAATAATGCAACTACAACCTTGAAAGCTAAAAGTGAAAAGTAAAGATGAGAATGGGAATCCATGAACTTGTAAAAGAAGTTTTGTAGTCAATGTTTTTTTTTTTAAATTTGCAAAATTAAAGTTTGAGATGAGCTTTGACACATCTCTTGTTTTGGGTTTCCAACATTTGTATTGGAGGGAAAACTTTAAATTCTTATGTGAATGGAATTCTAAATCTCTAATAACAAGTAAAACCATCAAATGCAAGGATAAGTAAATGAAAAATAAGAATTTGTATGGCCATGAAGCCATTTTTTGGGAAACTCACACATTCACAATATCAAACTTACAAAGCACCAACACATTTATGAATGAAAGCGGCCAATTTAAGAGATGAAAATTTAAATGTGAAAAAGAAATGAAGAGAGGATTCTTTAAGATGTTTACCTCACTCATTTAAATTTGGAGAAGAATGTTTTGAACCCCAATACTAACAAAGCCCTTTTCTTCTCTAACTCATAAGCATTAAACAATTTTTCATTTCCATGTTGACATTGTTCTTGAATTTATAAGGCATAATTTGTATGTGCAACTCATTTTTCTCAATGCCATGAAATCCTGAAAACATGGAAGCAATGGAAATTGATTTTTTTGAAGATTTGTGTATGGGTAACCTTGGCTTCAACTAACAATGCAATTAGTCTCCTTTGTTGAAAACAAGCTTGTTGGCTTGATGGACCTTGACCCAGGTTCAAAGTTAATTAGCAAAACAAATCCCTACACTACTGGCCCTTTCGACATCAATCCATAGAGCACGGACTAAATTCTCACCCGAAGAAGAATGGGGGGATGCAAGAACCAAGTTTCTGCACCCTGAGATAGTTGTGATGTCATTTTATACCCTAACCCTTCCTTCACTCAAAGATATAAGCCCTTTAGGTATTATCAATTTACTTCCCTTATTTGTATTTGAAACCTTTGCAAAGGTCTTTGATCGTCCTTCACAGACCCTAAATAGTCAATTCAGACACTTATGCACCTCTATAATTACTCTTACTTCTTTGTCTACCAAAATCAACTTAAGTATTGGTTAACTTCAACATGCATTATGATTATCTTTGCGTAAACAAATATTCTTACTTTCATTCGTATGACAAAGTAAAACACATAGATTCACACATCAATAGCGCATTAAATCATAAAGCTAGTATTCAACATAACATCACCGCAAACAATCATAACCGAAGTAAAATAGCTCATACACATATATCTCTAGAATAACTCTCTTTATTGATGGTTTAGATCTCCAGTACAAACTCTAACTTCCTTGCACACATAGCTTCAGGGGTCCGCGCACTTAGTTGTTGACTTCTACCCTAGGCATATGCACACTCAGTTGCAAAGCCTCTTCCTACACTACGACGTTTCGCTCTTAGCTGTCACAGACCCATTACATTGATCAATTTCCCAAAAACCTACTAAGAATTGAACTACCTTAAACTCTTATAAGACTCCCTTTTATACATTCCCATGGTCCGCGGACCAAGGGTGAATCTCATCAAGACGACACAAGCTATCTAAACTAAGGGCATAAACCATTTTTGATTGTTTACCTCTTCGCACTCTGTGACCACAAAATGTAAATACTTTACATTCTTTATACCGAACTTGGGCCTTTAGCCACAAAACTTGGGCATTTAACCCAAAAATTGACCCTAGGGTACCTGTTCCCAATAAAACTCTAAGAACTGTTTTCTACTCCCATTCTCAAACACAAAGAGATAAGATTCCAAGAAAGCTTTAACACACTACCTCAGCCAACCTTTGTAAGTCAATTTATTGATGTTTAGTGTTCATCCTCGCATCCTCTAAGGTTTTCATACTATTGGGAAATGGCTTTTTTGACTTTTATCACAAAGCACTTATCGTCTTTTACAAACTTGCACAAATTTGATCTTTTTTTGAATTATGCATGTTGGTTCCTTAGAATCCCCCCCCAACATAATCCTATAGCCTTCAAAACTCCATTATATATTTGGGTGCGATTGAGAAGCAATTTCATTAGTGACAGAAAAGTTGACATCTTTGTATAACTATTAAAAAAAACTACAAATTCTCTTACACTATTGTTTTGAAACATATTTGTTTGATGTAGGTTTCTGTTATCACTCAGGTTGTCCCTAGGCTCCTAGTAGGGATACGGCCGAGGTAACCACAAACCAATCTTCTGATTGCAGGTTCTAGCCCACCTGCAATCCGGAGAGGCTCTCTCCTTTAATTCAACCTCAGCTTGATCTAGATTCAACCTTAGTTGATGATTTTAGGCTAGCTTTCTGACTTCAAGGGAATGTTGACTGTGATTGGAAGGAAGGTAGGATTCTCGAATAAAGAGGCACAGTAAGGTGTTATAAGTTTTGAACCATTTGGCATGGAGTCACAGATTGAGGCATGCGAGCGTTTTCTTGGTCACAAGGGGATACGGAGCAGGATAGCCACACAGGATACAATACTCAGTCTGCTGAAAGTACGGAATGAACATCAGGGATGAAAGGCAAAAGAGAATCATTTCATCATGCTGACAAAGGGGAGAAGTGGATGAGTGGGATCCGGAGCAGTTAAGAATTCCAAAGACATGCACTCATATGTGAAAGAAACGGGGTAAACCAGATCATTTAAGAATACAAGCTCATAACCATTTTTGAAGAAAACATCGAAAAGTGCAGAAATTGAAATTGAACTTAAGGTGTAATGAAACAAATCTTAAGCTATTCTTTTTTTCTGCAAATTAGAAAGGCGGAAAGATGATAAAACATAAAATAGACAGGGAGGAAAAACACTTATTGGATCATGCAGAGACACAGGAATTCCATGATCATTCCTCGGCCAAGAGAAAATAGCAAGTTGTTTCGCAATCCATGCTTTCAGCAATCTTTGATTATGAAAAAATATGACAGTTACAGTGCGAGTCTTTACTCAGAGAAATTGCTGGAAAGGAAACT